>JAQIWF010001581.1:0-11494 GCA_034694965.1 Ceratozetes gracilis | reverse complement strand
TAATAAAATGAAAAACATATAAATATTTACATAAAGTGAACGTAAAATCGATTTATTGATTGAATGATAAGTTAATCATTTTATGATCGACGAAATTGAGGGTAAATCAAGTTTTTATCTATCAATTTGAAAATTAATTTCTTTGGCTGATGTCAACCGAAGCGTTACTTAATGTAATCTCATATAAGAAATATTGATAGCAATGATAGGACTGAGCAATGACTGAACAAAAGCTCGTTTCTCAATAACAGGAATAACAGTTGCCGTTAAGATAGTGTCGGCGTTGACTTATATTAGGCTATATCTGTCCACTACTGTCCACTACTCAATGGTTTAAGTCTGGTTAGTATTGTCTTACGGTTTCTCTTCAATTCTTGATTCAGATTCTGAAGCAATCAATAAAAGGCACTTCGAGGACAGTAACAGCAAAATAAGTCATTTTCTTTGCCATCTTTTTTACACCGATTGGAGACAATTGTGTTCTGATTTCTCTTCATTTACTATATCTTTACTCAAGTCATCCATTCATTCATTTATTTTGTTTTCGTTTCTTCCAGTCTTTTATTTACAACTTCTGACTCTTTGATCCATTTATTCACAAACAGAAGACAACGACAATCATTTGAGCAATTATTTTGATAAAACACCAGAACTGGTGCCGACATCGATTGTAGAGTAGCTGTGAGGACAGTCACCACTGTTTGTGTGAATAAAGTCTTTAATGGTTAAAATAAATCTTCAAAATTAGAAGAGATTGTTGTGATAGTGGGGCACAAATGAATGCGTTATCTCTAAAGGCATTCCATTCTCTGTGTATTGGATTTGATGGCAGTCCTGAATCGACCGGAAGTTCAATTCGCTGCCCAAACGCGGATATTCGGGATAATCGGCATAATCGGAGTCGTGTTGATTGTATCGGCTATTGTTTGAGCTATGGTTAGATTGACTGAACCGTAGACGTCGTCTATCATTCAAGCGATAGATTGCAGTCACTATCAAAATGACTAAAATACTGAATATCACCAAAAGTCCAATTGAGACGACATATAGCGTCGGAAACTTATTACAAAACTGAGGATTTTCGTCAAAACTGGAGGGACAGTGAGGTATACCATCACAGACGAGCTCATCACTAATGCAAGCGTTAATCTCTGGACACTCGACTTTACAGTTAATATTTCTCATTGTTTTCCCCGTTTGTGTTCTGAGGAAAGGTTTGGTCACTTCGAGCCAACGCATGTTAAATGACCCCAACTCTTGACCTATGATCTCAATAAATATTCTGACCTCTAAATAATTGCTGTAAATATCATTTCGTGCGAATGTGGAGAAGGTGTCGGTTTCATTGTACCAGGACAAAGAAAAGAGATCAAACTCTTCCACCTCATTATCAGCATTATTTAGACTCTTGGCTTTAGTCGTGCAGACGGTGGCAATGGATCGTCTGGGCTGACCCGCATACACAACAAATCGATTACCAGAAAGACATTCTTCACTTCTATTGTTTGAATGAATAAACAAAAACATAAATATTTGTCCAAAAGAATCAATAAATGATAAAATCGTTGCAAAATATTATTGCAAAGAATTATTTGTAGGAAAAGCAAAATATAA
The DNA here is from genome assembly GCA_034694965.1 of Ceratozetes gracilis. NCBI lineage: Eukaryota > Metazoa > Arthropoda > Arachnida > Sarcoptiformes > Ceratozetidae > Ceratozetes > Ceratozetes gracilis. The sequence goes on along the minus strand of JAQIWF010001581.1, from coordinate 9,880 downwards.
GGATTTGAAGACAATTCATAGTCCGCTCAGCATTTGTTTCCTTTCATCGAAAAATCTCATAAATAAGAAGAGAAAAGTTGAGCAGAAAATAGTTGTTATGATTGAAGAGATTGGAAACAAGAAAATAGTAAAACATGTGTTAAATCAATGGCTTCGCCGCAAAACAATTTAGAAAACGATTATCGCTTTAATAAATGATTGGAGAATAAGATTTAAACTTCAAAACTCACTCAGTGTTCGCCAAATGACCTTTAAATTTGAGGAACAAATGTTTGCCAAACGCCGCCTCAATAATCCATCTGCACTTAAGGGGTCCGTCACGTATGAAATTATAATTTTCAGGCACAGAATACTGAATCTCTCCTTCACTTCCGTTGCGCCTCTGAACCAGACCTCCAGAATTGCAGTCAAATGCGGGCAAAAATTCAAAGCTGGCGTCAAATCCATAATCATTGAAGTCTTCGAAGGGAGACATTCGGGTGACAGAAAAGTTGAGCACAACATCTGATGATATCATATCAAACACAATAGTGTTGGACGTGCTCTTCTCGTTCACTTTCGAAGATGTGTGACTCTGACTCTGGATCATTACATTGCACAGACACCCAACTTGAATGGGTTGGGAGGACATGCTGTCAAACAACGTCAATAGAGCCACTTTTGGTCTGTTATTATTATTTTTATTGAAGACTCGGCACTCGTACTGATTAGTCAATGGATCAAAAACCTGTTCACAAGACAATGATTGCATTCTAATCGCGTGAAAAACAATTCTGAGTCGTTGACTATCCGACCCTTTTAAGTAATAACTGCACGAAATGTTTTCTCTGCCCCCTCGACCATAATAGAACAGGTTCTTTGGCGATGTAAGTCTTCCCTTCGAGTACTTGCCATCACTTTTGATAAGTCTATCACACAATTTATCTTCAATTTGGTCCCCAATTTGATGGGTGTCTATGAATTCAAAGCGGGCGGCAAAGAAGGCCCGCCTCACATAAAAGTCATAGTGTTTGTAATACTCTTGTTTTATAATTAGTTCGGAACCACTCGATAGATAACTTTCAGAGGGATATGCACAGGGATGAAGAGGCAAGTGGTGGTTGGCATCGGCAGCGCGACCACATATCTTAGGGGAAGTCTTTTCACAAAAACTATACAATTTCTGCTTGTGATGGGAATAATGCACTTTAAGGGTCTCATTGAGTCTATGATGTGTTGGCACCGAATCATACATTTCAAGTCTGCTAACATCGCACAGCTCTTCACTAGACCAGTGATGTCTATCCTGAACGAAGTACGACAAATAGTATATCCAAATCCGATCCCAACTGTTGGTTGAAACTAATCTGAAAGCACACGAAGTGTTGGCCGGAATCGAGTGCTTTGGGGTCTCTATTAAACCGCTTCTAATTTTGGTTCCGTCATAAACGAAATCACAGACACCTATGCGTTCCCCCGATATGCCTGAGTCGTGGACTTTCTCTAATTTGACCGCAACGTTAAGCTCTAATCTGGAGTTGAAGAGGATTTGATTGGCGGCACTGCTCAGCACTACAAGCATTTCCGGACGACTCGTCACTATTGAAGGCAATACTCCAGAACCACAAAACTCGATAAGCACTGGAGACTCAGTCGTGTGGCCGTCATATATACGAACCACATCTAAAGGACAGTCAGATTGTAGTGATGTTGACGTCAAGTGATCGCTCGATGAGGAACTGGCACTCGAACCGGTATATAAGGATATTTTGTATTCGTTGTTCTAAAGGGATATTCAATGATATAATTAATTGGAGAAAATGTCAATCAATGCCTAATCCATAGAAATAAATAAAAGCTTTATAAACCTGTGAGACAACAATTCTGGCTCTATATCCAGGAGGAACGGGCGCATAGTGTCTGACCCAATATTTGCAAGTAATATTCCTATTATAAAATCCGGGCCAATTAGGACTTCTGATTTTGCACTTTTTGTTGGCAGAACAGTCATCAAAGACATGATCGCAATACGTGTTCTCCATTTTAATGCCCAGTTCGTAGGGATCGCCTATAAATTCATATCAAATTATCTATGAATATCTCCCAACAGTTTATCAATTTTTGATGCCTTAATCACATTAAAACTTTGTGTCGGTTTTAATACTTTGATGTGTCATAAGTTTCAAAGACAAAAGTGAACGAAAAGAGTATTCTATCCGCAAATGTACTCAATTATTCATGGTCATTTTTTGTTGTTTCATGCTTCTACTTGTTCAATCTAATAGTAATTGATTGTATCGTGTTTATTTTGCTGGTGAATGCTAGCAAAGGAGAAGTGAGTTAATGACTTACTCGGTGGCCCGAATCGGGTGATCGCCGGTCGCGACGGCAGAAACTTATACGTAAGGAATAGACTGAAGGAGTGGACGACAACTGAAGCACGACTCGGAACAAAGAGTATTAGACTGACGTTATTCCTTTCACTGAAATAGGTTGCGCTCCGGACCTAAATATAAGACAAATTGGATAAGAGATCAATAAATGTGTTCAACAAAAGCCTACAAATAGTGTTGTGTTTTAACAAAACTAATTCTATGTTTTCTCTCTATTCAATCCTTACCGACATTTGGCCACAAAATCTTCCGAATTGAGGAGTGGATGAGCCGCCAGTGTTTGAGCCCATTATCATCTTATTGGCCATCTCTTCGTCATCGTCTGAATGTCTATAATCAGGGCTCGATTTTTGCTCTTTTCGTCTCTCTTTAAAAGTTGACATTAACTGTGAATAACCAGTGGTTTGTTGACTGTTATGAGATGTCGATATGACTGCACTGTTCTGTTCCTCTATTACTACATGACCTGAATAACAGCCCGCACTTCGGTTTCTAATCAAATCAAAATTGAATCAAATAATAGAGAAACAAATGATTATCAATGATATCGATTTAATGTTAGGCAAAAACTAAACGATAATTCAATTTCTCATTTGATCGATAAAAGCATTTCGCTATCTATTGATGTTTTTATGTGTATTTACTTCCACTAAGTTTAACACAAAAAATAGAAAAGGGAAGAAAAAATCAAATTTGAGCAAGAAAAAATGTTTGGATTAGGTTCCAATTTAAGGTCGAAATCAACTACTTTTTCCTCATCTCTTCCATCGCTATAAATATCTCAATTCTTCAGAGTTTGCAGCGAAAGGAGAAATAAAAAATTAAAGCAGACATCCATTGATAGCACTCGAGTCACTCGTTTCATACAGTTTTCACACATTTCTAACTCATATTTTTCTTCTTTTTTTCACTACAAATTGCATTTTCAGAGTTTTCTGGAGTGAAATGAAAATAAAAAACTCAAATCCTTTGGATTGTCAGATATGTGTTCGGAATATATCCGACATTTAATTCTTATGTGAAAAAGAGATGCAATCATAATATTTGTGTTATATTTCTAATGCAAATCAAATGGTTATAAACGAAATGAAAACACTTATGTCGACTCCAAAGTAATGCCATTAAATTATTTGCTAAATGATAAGCACCGTCTCATTTGAGCCAATCTCATACAAACAGCTATTATTCAATCAAAATTCAATCATTAGAATCTCAGTACTCTATTAATCACTCATATTATCTGAAAATAAGAAAATTTCCATTTTCTCAAACCTATTAAGATGGGTAATTTTAACAATCTTAAAAATTACTAAGCTAGATTGAAATGGATAGCAAATAAGAAAAAGATTGATAAGGGTAAATTGAAAACAATTTTGATTTAATTAAAGCAAATTTATCTAAAAGCCATTCATTCAATAAATTTAGGTTCGAGTCATTGAACCCGAGACTACCTTTTGATATATCGTTTTGTCATTTTTCTAAAGACTTGATTTTGAAATTAGCGAAAATAAAAAAAGGTTTAGATAAGAGTTTACGCCTAAACCTATTGAGGCTCGAAATGAATTAAATTCAATGCTTTGCGTCTTATATATGACTGATATAATCAGATTCGGATTAATTTCATTGAAGTTCATCGACTGTACTCTTATATCACACAAACTGTTCTTTCATTGCATTCTTTTGATGGAAACATTGCAAACACAGCGCCAATCAATTAAATATTGACTCAAATCCAGTACAGTCTAAGTGACTGACTGTGCCTCACATTTCGGGCTTAGATTCACGTAATCCAAAAATTGAGTTCACATTCACACAAAAAATTGAGTTTCAAACGTCTGATTAGTTTTCTATCAAAACAGTGTTTTATAATAATTTTCGCTCATATTTTCCCAAAAGATTGGAATGTTTTCTCAAATAATAATATTCTTGGCCTCACTTTAATAAATAATCAATTTTTGTGGGAAATTGTGGGAAAAAATATCATTTTTAAAATGAAAGCGTCGCTGACTTTCTCTCATATAATAGAAATGTTTGAGAAATAAATTCAATTAATATTCGATGAATAAATCAAAGTTAACTCTGGGATGACATTCATTACATTCAAATAAAGGCTTTCCTTAGAAATTAAATTTGTTGAAACTTTTCCTCATTTTGTTAGCAAAAACTTAGTGAAAATCAATATTAATTTGTTATTCAATGAGTGAATCCCTGGCACTGACTATCACTGAATGTGAGTAATATTTGTGATTAAATCTCTAAATATTAGACATTTTGTGACAATTTTATGGTGATTTCAACGATCAAAAGTCTGGTCGTATTTCGATTAAAAGTGAATTCTCAACACTTTTTGAGTTTTATTTGTGTTTTGAGGACAAATGTGTGCCTCTCTTGACAGCCGGAATATCACACATATTATTAAAGTCAATCTTTTATTTTTTAGTGGAAAAGCACTCGAAATAGAGTGAAGGTTGAGATAAAAAGAGTAATATTGTATGAAATAAGAGGTCAAAGTATTATTTGAGTGAAAGCGGAGCTAATTCTGTGTGAGTCTAACACTTTGTGAATGAGTAGAAAAATTGATTTTATATAACATTATATTGAGAACGAGTAAAATATTTGACCTGAAAATGACACATAACTTTGAGCCCATCTATTCTACTATTGATATCAATTGTCATTAAGAAACTCTTGTGTATTGAAGTCAGTGCCGAACAATTGGTATACATTTGAAACACAATTCCAATTTCGATGCCTTCAGTTTTGTTGAACTCCACTACCAGTTGTATGTAGTGTTCAGTTATTTGGCGTTTGCTTTGAGCACTTCATTGATTTTCATTGAGTATATCAACTGAAGACTTCTTAGTTGAGCACTGAATCACACAAAGACTGAGTTAAATGTTGTATAATAATTGCAAGTTAAGAGCCAATGCCAGACATTTGCTCTTTTCCAGTGAATTCAAATCTGGTTTTCTTTGATACTGTCTTTTATTGCTTTCACTCTTTAATAGTTGTCTATTAAATGGGAATCGACTTATAAGACGACTCTTCATTCCGGGCACTCATCTCACAAGAAGTTCTGTTCTCTTATTGCCAACAAACCAATCAATTTTCAAATTCAATCAAAATTTCTTTTTATTGAAATGAGAGCACAAATAAAACAAAGCAATGTTTAGTAGAATCGATTGCCAGGAATGTGCTGTGCTATTCTGTGCTCTCCCTAATTACAAAAGTCTAGAGAAAAGAGTCTCAAATAAAAATAGCATAAATCGTAGCAAATTTCATTTGAAGACATGAATCGATTTGTGTTTCCACTAAATATTTAATTCACTAAAATATTGAGTATTATATATAGTGTATGAAAACCACACTTAAAGTCATTGCTCTTAATTGCAAATATTAAATGAATTATTTATCCCAAACCCAAAATTGGAGTCTATTTGCGACCAAAATAATGAATAATATAAATAGAGTTATATTCTAGTAATTAATGGCTATTTTTTATCTCTTTTCTACAAATAATGGGACAGACGTTTAATGTGTGAGACATTCAAATATGCAAATATCAAAAGTAATAAAAGGCTGGAATTTATAGATTAATCACTCGATTATTATTGGGATCTTATTATAGGCTTTTTCATTATAGTTTGTTATATCAAAGTAATTACTGTGTGTTTAATGATATATATTATTAGTCATTGAACGCTGCAATTGGATTCGACATACAGTTATAGCCAGTGCTGGCACTGAAGGCATTGAATCTAACAATCTTTGTCTGGTGTATGTCGTTAGGCATCTCTCCTATTGTAATGTTTTTGAGTTAAGGTCTACTAATAGTAATTGTATTCTATGATCAACATTATGGTGATTGCTATACAAAATTACAAACAGACAGACATTACCAGTGCTTCTGCTGATGGTTTGCCACAAATACTATTCTCCTACTGTTGTCACTGGCGTTCAATAACTAGCAATATATTTGACTAGATTTCAATGTTGAGGCAGTCGTGCATTTAAATAGATTTGGGATAAAATTAGTTGAAAACACTATAACTCAACTCAAGAGAAATATTATCTAATTATCTAATGAACACTACGTTATGAAAAGTATTTATCTCGACTGCAATGCAAACTATTCTCGTTTATCGATCACTTGCTTATCAGTCGTTTAATTTTCGTCAATTAAAATAATCTTTTAATGAATCGCTTGAATTCACTTAAAATGCAGAAAATGCTCCCAAATTTCAGTCAACTTTTATCCGAAAATCTTCAAAACTCGCACTGAATTGCAATGAGTTTTACTGACTATAAGTATTATATGAAAAACTTATTTTGAAAGCAATAGTAAATCATTAGTTATTGAATACAATCATTACAATTGTTGTGCCTTATATTGAATGCAAGTGAAAAATAACAGAAGATTTTGTTCACAATTTAATGATTTGAGTGCTTTTAAGTAAATTTATAAAAACTCATTGCTGTAAATCACGTACACTATATTTGAAACCAAGAAATACTCAAAAACATTATCGAACTCTCAGTTTCAGTAAATATTCAAAAGAAAAAGTTCATTGTTTACAGAGTTTGAAAGCCTTCAATCGATGAGTATTTGTCAGAAGAGAAAAAATAATTGAAAACTTAATGGATAGACTCTATCGGCGATCCACTACTCAGATAATTCTGGTTTATGTTAACTTTCCAATGGATTCACTCGTCTATTAAAATGAGGTTCACTGCGAAAAGTCATGTTATCAGTGATAACAAGTTTGAAATTATGCCCAACTATTTCACTGTTAATACAGATAACGCACTGTTTTTTATCAGCAGATAAAATGAAATGAAATGGTTGTAAATCTAATGAATTAGAAGTTTCATTGCTTAGAATAGTCTTTCTTTCATTTGAAATTCAGTCAAATGCTTAATAAATGTAATGCCAGCGAAAGCAGAGAATACATTAAATCTCAGCTGAATATAAGTCGATTCAATTTATTGTGAACTCTATGTGTGACTCACTCTTCACTGCATAGCATAGACTCATAGCAATGATGATGTCTTTGGGGCTGACGCTAAAGTCCGCTACAAAACAAGGATTATTCTGTTGTTGGGATTAAATTTTAACAATTACCAAATCTCACTCCATATCTGTGCAGATGTTTGTGCATTCGTTACACCACTCCATCCATTAATTTATATTTTATTGACATTTTTGACAAATACTCCTTTAAATTTTACAATAGATGATCTAAAAATTCGGGGCACACTCTCTGGGGCGGTATTAGGGAACCAACCGACAGATTAAGTATTGTTTTTTGTTGAAAAATATTTGTATTTCAAATTTGGGCTCAAACAATTCATAACATTTATCAAGAATTTTATAAATTAAAACTTTTTGATAATCATTAATTTTAAATAACTCTGGTCACATTTTATACTTAAAGGTATATTGATATGATGCTTCAAGTATCCTAGGCATATCATAATCAATACATAATTTAAGTCCAATGGCACATTTCACGTGTTTGTATGGTATGCATTTGAGAATGTCAAAATATGCTATGTATAAACCATACAGTTCCAAAAATGATTTGAAGGCTAAAAACTTGGCATGTTGTTTATAGCTTTATCTAGTTCTTATTAACTTTAAAGGTATGTTCATTCACATTTGTCATTACTAGCGATTGAAATAAAGTCCACCTTAGTTTTGACTTGTTCATAGTTTAATATAAAAGACTATTTCATTCATCCTAATAATGTTCGCATATTTGTGAAAGAATTTTATCATAATTTAAATTTTAAAAGTTTGCGCATGTTAAATGTCGAGCTTTAGTCCTCTATTTAGTCCTATTGGAATTGTATGATCTAAAATAACAAATATAAATAGACTTTGATTAAAACTTTTCATCATCTAGTTCATCGATTTGATTAATAAAACTTAGGAAATATTCTAATATCTATTTTGTGAAAATCGCTGAAATGAAATTCGACGAAATGATTGCACCCCTTTTGGAAACATATTTGCTTAAAGGTATTAAATATCAGATTAAAACTCTGTATTTGATAATCATTTACCGATATTTACCGATAGCTAGAACTTATCTCCGCGACTGAATGCCAGGTTAACTTTAAGTTACATCTAATTTAATTGGCACAGCTGAAATCATGAAGGTGGTTATAATTTTCTTTATGTTTGAAATTGGTGAGTTCGGTAAAATATTGATGTCTTATTAATCAAATATATTCTTGTTCATTTTTAAAGTATATGGGGGTATATTTGATTTCCTTAAGACCCCGAGCATAATTGACACAACAAAGCTTTTCTACAGTAAGCAGCTCTTAAAATATGAATCTCAACAAGAATATGTTTTAATTGGAAACACTTACCGTATTACTTCACAAAGAATGGCATGCCGGTATAAATCAAGTTAAGGATTAAGCCGGTATAACTCGAAATTACCGGCATGCCGGTATTACTGGGATTAATTATTATTTTACAGAAATATATTACAATATTCTTAAAAGTCTAAAGTATTAATCTTTACAATATTAACCATATTCCTACGTAAAAGCAAATAATATATGGGTAGTTTTTAAGCATTATTCTCAATATTTGATTATAATTTATCTTGGTTTATACCGGTATGCCTTTGCAAGGTAATACGGTTTAAACGTATTTTAATCAAATTATTTATCCATGTTTATTAGTAAACCTAAGCAAATTAGCACTAAAATTATCTACAAGATTATACGGTACAGAACTTTAGATATTAATTAAATGCATGTACCGTATTACCCCGCGAATAAGGGCAGGCCCTCATTTCATGTGGGAAATCAGACCCCGGGAATATAGGCATCATGATATAAGTTTATAGTAGCATGCTTGAAAAGACTAGAGTTCTGTTTTTAAGAAAGTGGTCAAATTCACTTATATGAGCATGCCTTTTTTTGCAGGGCAATACGGTAATCTTGGGTTAGTTGTATTAAAACAATGAATTTTTCCTAGAAACTTATGATAATTGCACCGCATATGGTGACTGGATTTCTCAAATTCAATCGATAGATAGACATGACAATCTTGAAAAGGAGACAAACTGCACCTGGATGTATCATGCGAGTGACAAGGTGATTTATAACTTTACTCTTTACCAACCTGATGGAGAGAAATGGACATTCAAGGTGCAATTTAAATATCACCCTGAAATTAGAGCAAGTAAGTCTTAATAAATGTCAAATAAATGTAAAAGCAGAGATGGCCAAGATTGATAACTTTAAAAGGGTCATGGGAAGGATTTTGGAAATATTGTAGCCGGGATCGGAAATAATGGGATTAAGTATAGCTAAATCAGGTTATTATTTTTAGTTTTAGACAAGTCATTGGACTTAATAATCAAGTTTAAGACTGTGTTTCTATAAGCCATACAGCTAATGACGCATTTGTGTCATAACCAATAGATTGAATTTAAGGGCAGTTCGTGTGCGCTTTCTTGCACACGCGCCCTATCATTAATAGCAAC
>JAQIWF010001580.1:0-11497 GCA_034694965.1 Ceratozetes gracilis | reverse complement strand
ATACAAAATATTTCTGATAAAATTGTAAACTTTATCACAAGATCACAATTCAAAAATCATAATTTCATACCAATTTGAACTAGATAAAACTATCCTTAATCATGAGACACAAATAAAATAAGTTTAGAATTTCTATTACATACAATGATCTTGTTATGTACAGTCAATCTCAGATTAGCGCATCTTAACTTGAGTCAAATAAGCTGTTTGTTATAGAGATATTTTAGCTATTTAACTAGAATATCTCTATGACACATAGTATAAAAATAATTAAAATAAAGAGCTTACCTTACTCAAGTGGAGACCCGCTAATATGAGATAGACTGTACTTATGAGACCAGGATATGATCTCATCATTGTCTCAGATCTTTTTGAAAGGAATTTTACAAAATAGAGACGACTGTCAAAGAGTAAGGACTGAAATGAAGTCTTTTTACATATAATCCTAATTGGGTTTACATTTGATAGTCATAGAAATGGAATGCAAACAATATTACAGAATAAAAAGTTTGGTTTTACCATGCAAAAACAATAACATCCTTTTGAATGCCTTCACAGGGGTGAGAAAAGGGGAGTGTCTAGCCAAAAGCTCTAAATCTGTTGGTATTTAAATCCTAGAGGTCAAATACTCCCCCCTCTTAGAAGTGGCCGACCATACCCATCCCTATTCTAAATTAATTAATGTTATATTCCAGAACATTCTATTTAGTCAAATAGGAGCTAATACAGTGACATAACCAAGCTTGTAATTTATTGGCATTTGTTTGCTAACTTAATATACTTTAGATTTCATCATATACCTAATAGGAATTATGCATTTGACATCTGTGCATGCTAAGAATGAGCAAGTCAAATGTTGAAAACGTGATTTAAAAAAGTGACTAATTGGATTCCTGAGGCCTAAAACAGGTCCTACAGACGAGGTTCATATTTTTGATATTAGCCTCATCATTGAACCTCATCTGTAGGTATTATTAACTTGTAATACTAACTAAACTAACTGTTATACAAGAGAATAACAATCGATTGGTTCTCAATTCAATACCAAATCCAAATTATTAATCAAATGTGGTTTCATTAATAAATTTAAGTTTAATTGACTTCATTTAAAACTACATAAAACTATTCTAAACATTATTATTAGATTTTTATGTGTCGTTAGATTGTCTTCAGATTTAAAAGAGACTCTCTATTAGAGAGGTTATCATCAATTAGTTTATGAGAAATCAATAAAATTTATAAATAAAAAAATGTTTACTTTAATACAATTAACAAACCTTTTGATTAATGTCAACGAAGAGAAATGTCCGCATATTTCTTATCTTCAGTTACTTTATATTAAGTCAATCATCAATAGAGTTACACCAAATAATATGGTCTTGTCAAAAATACAAATTCATAGTTGAAAAAACACAAGTTTTGCTTGTAAATTGGGTGGCACGATTGCAAGCAGGACTTTTTTCACTTTTCCTAGACATCACATGAGAGAGCACAGGGGGCTAGTAGTCAACATTGAAGACTAGGCGAGATGATAAGGGGAGTTCATAGATAATGTTTAAAACAATATGACGACACAACACACTCAAAATAATTAAGTTTGCATTCAAATTGTTTACATTCAAATTAACCTAGACCAAGGATTTTTGGGTGTTTTGTTAGAGGAAAGAAGTGTGTGAGATAAAGTGAGCTAGCAACAGTAACCATGCAAAATTAAACTATTCCTGTGCCATAAAATCAACAAAACCTTTACCACAAATCAAGTCATAATTTTTTCACATATTGACAAAATATCAGTCAATAATCACCAGGAGTTCCAGAATTATTCAATTCTTAAGAACCTTAGTTTAATTTTTTTACGTACTGTATATTTGGAGAATATTAGTGTTAATCGTATGAGAAGTGATTCAATGAAACCTAACTCTTATCCCGAATTCATTGAATTCATTGTTTAATCGCGATATTCAATAGAGAACTTCGAAAAAGTGTTAAACGTTTTATCAATAATTCAAACATTGATTTCCAAAATGAGACCATTATTTGTATTTCTTATGATTACCTCTTCAGTGGTAGCCATTGATAATCTGAAAGATTACGAAAATTTGTGCGGACAGAGTGATGCGGATTCGTTGCAAAAGCTCGTCAAAGGTTATAGTTCTGAGAGCCCTGTCCCCAGTGATCAGTATTCCGTGGGATTCCATTTCAACACCAAAATGTGTAACTCATTTGATAAGTCTGTAGGAGTGTTGAAACATTGGGGGGATTTCAAGGCATTCACTGTTTTCCTTTCCGATAACAACCAATATCTCTATATTTATCGTACATTACAATCGATGTGTTTGGAACTCAATTCAGACAAAATAGTTATCCACAACAAAGACATGTGTAGACAATACATAATAGACGGTAAAAACTATTTGTTTGTTCTTTGGCTAAAAGAGACCAAAACCAGTTCAGAAGGATCTCGAACATATAAGATTGAGTACACCACCACTAAGAGTGATTCCACTCAAATTAAACTATTAAAACGAACTGATGGACAGCTTTTTCTGCGAGATTTGAGTGACAACGATATCACCGTATCATCTGTTGAGACAACTAATAGTTGGGACACTTTATCAGTCAATGACTCGTATTTCATAACATGTGCCCAAAGGAGTAAGAAATTAACGTCCGGCTTTAACCCTTGTACACCCATAGAAGACAATTACCGAATCCGATGTGAGTGCGACCGTTCCAGTAATGACATCATTATGTTAGTACTCATTATCTTCTGGGCGACGGTTATTATCATTGCGACCAAACCTACAGTAGAATTAATGCTTGAAACTGAGAAGACTGAGAGGACAGCCTTTCAAATCGTCCACAATTGCAACGAACGGAACTTCAAATACAAGTATTTAGTTGTCATTCGTTTGTCCAAAACAAACGCTGATTTTGATCTCAAAGACGTAACCATTGACGTCGAGTTCTTCACTCAAACCAATGAAAGCGTTGGTAAGAAATGAATCTTCAAATTAGAAACTCTTATAAAAGTCTAATTCCTTTCAGCGCCTAATTTCCGATTCAGTGCCAAAGCATTGGAGAGTCGACCCGTCACTGACATCAAGTTATTTATGTGGCGATTGACGAAAATGCCTGAACTCAAGCGAATCCAATGCGCGCACTCAGGAAAGCCCGACGGAAAGATCTGTCTGTTGGGTGTCTTACAAATATGTCAATACACTCCGACTGGAATTCCTTCCGATCCCATTGTTTGGTATAAAGTAGTGAAAAATATTTCTCGAAGTCCACGACATTTCAATCTTCGGAAGACTTCAGCGGATCAGGACGTCCCCGACGCAGAAGAGCGACCCATTATGGGCCTCACTTTAAATAGAATCAGTCTCTCGACACTCGATATCATTTTCCTTCTCTTTATCGATATATTATTCATGGGTTATATCTCAAGTCTGATCCCAATTAATATCTACAATGTCTTAATACAAATGTTATCATCGATTGTATTGACCACTATTTTGGGCACAACTTTCCACATATTATTCTCATTGCTTTACAAATACCTTCTTTTGATGGAAACGAGTCAACAGATGAAAATGCATTCACAGAACGAAAAGATCTGTTTCATAGTCATCCGAGTCTTTTATGTGATAGCTTTCATAGCGGCCGTCATTTTCTCGGCTAATATTCTCAGTTATCGATATAAAGATCCGGCGATTGTTATCTATCGATGGGTTGTAGTGGTCTTCTGCTCCACAACTCTCACCCTTTTGATTTGGAGTGTTTGGAGTTATTGGGAGATATTCTTCCCTTCACAGAGAAGACAGACCGACCCCTCATCTCTAACCGTAAACTCTGCTTCAGTTAACGATTTGGAGGTTTGATTCGATATAAACTATATTTTACTCCATTTTATTCAATAATTTTTTTTGTATTTTCAAAATTCTAATTATTTGTTACATTAAATGAATAAATATATCATATTTTCGACAAACCTTTTCTTAAATTCAAATACTCTTTGAAATATAGATTTGATATACTATTGATAAGAATACTAATTAAAAAATGATTAAAAAACTACAATTTGAGTCAATTAAATAAAATGTGTAAATCATTAAACGATTTGTAGAAAATCGGAGTTTACTTACGAGTTGTCAAACCATTACTTAAAATAACTTTTCAATCAATTCCTCCAAAGTTTGAGAGAATTACAAATGAGTTAAAACAATCACAAGTTTGAGATGAGATTTATATAAACAAAAGATATTTTAGAGTTGACCTCAAAACAAGACTTGTGTCAACTGTCAGAGGCTTTGACTTTAAATTGCAATTCATTTGACTCTCAACTTGAGTTCGTGAGCCTCTTCTCTTCGCAGAAGATATCTTTGAAGAGGAGTAATCACCAAATATAATGGATTGGCGAAAGAGATTAACGTAAAGACCACACAAAACATATTGACCTAAAGAAAAGTCAAACCTTTAATACAAATGTTAAGAATTTGACTCAATATTACCCAAAATGCGTGAATATGTGAATGAGATTCCCATACAAATAGAGGAAATTGAAGTAAAGAGAAGACAGCACTCGTTGTACACATTATGCCATTGAGTCGATTGAAATGACTTCCATTGAATCTATTGAACAATCTATTAATCACTCAATTCCTAAGAGTATTCAATAAATACCTGATTCTGAGATAGGCTGAGGCCACTGCCACTAAGAATGAGCGCAAGAGTGTTATGAATACAATAGAACTATAGACAGCACCAGAAGTATTGAAGAACCGACAGACCACTGCTATTGTCAACACAATGGTAGTGATCAGAATTGGCCAAAAGCCAGACTGTGCTCGACTTAATTTCTGTTCAAATGGATTGGCATTTCTATTGGCACGTCTTATATTCCTATCCATGAAGAGTCCAGCCATGGGAGCGATGACGAGGGCTATCAACTGAACGATTCCAAATGTTTCGGTAAATCCGCCGGCAATGGCTGTGTCTGACGTCACTCTGTCTAACCATAGATTCATTGATCCGGAATATAAAACCATATAAGTGTTGAGCCATGAGAACCATAACTGATGTAAAGTGAAAGCACAGGACCAAAGGGAAACACTTAATGGCACATCATCAGCACTCATGTCAACTACTTTAACTGGATTCTCTTGCGCTCTAATAAACACCTCCTCCTCTTCTTTGAGCTTATTATTGTTGTCATAAATTTTATCATTTTTGTGATTAAATCCATTGGAAATTGACTTAATGTCTGCGTTTCCGTTCATTTCATTCGTAATTTTGGCTAAATTTTCCTTTTCTTTATTCATATCAAACGAATTGAGCTCAATATTGGGCTTTAGTTCGACGTTGAGGTCATTTCTGACACTAATCTTCGGCAGTAAAACAAATGTGAAGGGAATCATAAAAAGGCTGAGAATCACTAAAATCGAGATCACAGTCGGAAACGAAACGCCCGAATCGTACGTATACTTGAGAATCACAAACACAATGGGAGAGGCGCTGAACGCACCGCTGAAAAAGGTTATGACCGTTGACCTCTTCGATGGAAAGTAGTCTGCAATTTGCATATTGGCTATTCGAAGGGGAACGCCCGCCAAACCCAACAAAATAATTGCCGGTATTATCAAATGAGATCTTTCTGCAGGTTTATTATAAATTCATAATTAATGTTCGCTTCAATTCAGTGTTTATTTATATTCAAACCTCTATTTGTAAGACAAAGCAAAAGACATCCGATTGTAATGAGAGCACTGCAATAGTAATCACAAAATTAAGAGTAACTCAATTGTGAAAGTAATCATTTACTTCAATAAGAGTCTGACAATTCTGAGTCCCCAGGTCTCCAAAAGAAAACCCCAAACAAACGATGTGAAGCCCATTGAGAATATGCCTATAGTGTAAGCCAGGTTCAGAATATTCTCCTGTGACGTACAGTCTTGAGTTATCTGAAACCATAATTCAATTATTCAAAGAATACAAAATTTAGGCCAAAAATGTTTTCTATAAATTAATTACGAATTCTTAAAATAGTGAAAAACATTAAAGAATTTAGTCTTAATTAGTGTTAATTGCACTCAATTTAAGCAAGAATTTCATTAACTCTCTTTATTTCGCAGATCATTCTAATTATTGACAAATACTTGGTTAGTGAGTCGAGAAAATAATAATACCATGCTAATATATGTCATTTTATGTTGTAATCAAGTTATATAAATAGATCAATCCCTGAGTATTCTTTGCTAGAATTACCATTTGATGAAAACATTAAATTATTGTGATCCCCTTGATAGTAATTCTACTCCTATCTCTCAAAATTAATGGTTGTTTAGGTTTACTATGAACTCATATAATTTACTTGTTGTTACAGTAAGCTCTTTGACAATTCTCAATGAAATTTGAGTAAAAAATTACTAGATTACAGTAGATTACAAAATATTAAGACACTATAAAATTCATTTTAAATATAAAGTTCAGTTGAAACTCAATATCAGAATAAATAGAGATTGAAATTCAAGGAAATTTATTCGATATCTGTTCCGCTAATCTTTGATAAAATTCAATTTTGTCTGCAATTTGAGTATAAATACATCATTTCATACAGTATTTAATTATTATATTAAACATCACATATAATGTAATTATTTTCAATTATATCCATCCAAATAGACATAATTGATAAAAATAGACAGGGCAAATTAATTCACTGTCTGCTAAGTTTAACATGCCTAATTGCGCATTTTTGCCTCAAAATTTCAGAGACAAAATTTGGCAGACAGACAAATAAATCGCCGCTTTATAACCTAAATTAAATGAGGCAGTTAAACATAATATTTGATCTAGCCGAAATATGCTGCAACTATAATGCGTCTGTTATTTTTATGACCACAAACTTTAGTGACTATTCCTCGTTAATAATATATTGTTAGAAAAACATAACAAATAAATTTACTGTCATATTAATTTATCTAGCAATTATTAAAATCAATATATCCTGCTCACAAAATAACACAATGGTGTGAACAAACTGAATGATTATTTCAAATAATAAACATCCAGTAAATAAAAGAATACAATAAACATAGAAATTGTGGCCATAATTATGTTGAATACAAATAATAAAATGATAAAAGACTTACTTGTATATCATTATAAAGGCTGGAATTTGTCTGAATATACTCGTGGTTATCCCCAAATTTTTTAATTAGCGAAGAATTAGATTCAATATCATTGAGTGAATCATCGATTTGAGCCAATCCGTCGAAAAATGTGGAATTTGTAGTCCGGACTTCATTTCTAGTTTCGATACTTTGGCAGAGATGTTCGTAAATGCCTTCACTCTTGAGCATATAGAAGAGGGCCGGCCATCCAAATACCGTTCCACTGAATATCAGATTCTCGATGAGTCCGCACACAAGGATCAGGACCTTCTTTGTCATTGAGATCGTCATATTTACGGCAGTTTTGAGCGGAAATTCTTGGTTATCATAAACAAATGATATAACTGTAAAAATGATTTTCACAAAATTCAATCTTTAAGTATAGATAAGTGGCAGTGCTATGAACTTCAGGAGTAAACAATTCGTGTCAAAGATTCATAAGTCTTGAGACAATCTGCAATCGAGTGAAGAACTCGTTAAACACTTTAACTATTTATAAAAACAAGACTACGTTTACCCCAACTCTCGATTCTTTAGTCGCTTTTTTGCGAGTCATCCAAAAGCCCACTATTTATAGAGTGGAGAAGAGTTGACTGCTTTTGTCCAAAGAATACTATTAATGACAATATTATTGACTTCAGTACACAAATAGATCATTGATTTTATGAAGGCTTTTAGATAAAGCGCTGATAACTTTGATTTCAAAATCAATACTTTTTTAAATATAAATTTTAAACATTAGACTCAAAAGATGTGTTCAAATGTCAAGGTATTAAAGTGAAATTAAGAGCATTGAGTGTTGGTTTCGACACTTTTCCGAGAAATAATAAAACAGAATTGAAATGAATTATTGATAAGCTCTCAATAAAGTCAATTATAAACTTGGAAAACAGAATTGGAGGTCCACTGACACTATTCTGATCATTAATCTATCAGAAAATTAATGAATATATAGATTAGAGTCTAATGAATGCTCTGATTTTGATTTAATCAATAAACATATGAATAATTTCGTTCAGTATTTTCACAGATTTAGATAAATAGTAAACAGAATATTATCAGACTTTTTAATCATAAAATAAACTTAAATTTGAAGCCAAAAGCACTCGATATATAGACAAGAGTTCTATTATTATTCAATAACATTGAAGAGACACTCAAATTGGAGTAGTGGTAGTGGATTAGAACATGATCAATTTAGACTCATCCATTTGAAGTTCAATAGATTTCCTGTGAACTAAAGGAAAAATTATGATTCATCCGAACCTCAAAGTCTGGCTCTCATATCACTAATTAATCGATGCTTTGAGACACGAATTGTTATAAAACTTTTCCTCTCAATTCACACATTCATTGCAGCGAATCCTTCGACGAGAGTTTTAACATTGAATTTATATTTACTTCTTATGTGCGTTATATCAGATCACAGTTAAAATCTCTTTACATTATATCCGTATTACAAGAATTGTATACAGAATTGACTTAAACGTCAATACAACTAAAGGAAACACTTCTCGAAACAGTTTGGCAGTGAATTCCTGCACACATTTTCAGAATTTATAGTCAAAAAAGTGTACAACAAAAAGAAAAGGCAGTGAAGAACCTCCTCTTCTGCACAATCGCGACAAATATTGCTTTTTTACTGCAAGCCTTGTGATCAATAACTAGCAAAAAAGATCTGATTAAAAGCTATTAATGAGAATTCTTTTCGGACACCCCATAACTGTGAGCATAATCTCTGTCTAAATGTCATTATTCATAGCTAATGATTGTGCGTTTTGGACACATTTGACAAATGCCTTTAGGGATCAATAAATTTAATACATTTTTTGCACAAATACTCACAGTTTTAGATAAAAACATTCACTTTTTTCCAGCTATTATGAGCCCAATGTCGTCATCACGTGATCGGAGGGTCTCTGCTCTTGTCGTCATTTCAGATTTATTATCAATTAAATTAATTATGGAAATTAATTAACAAAGATCTTAATCTAATTAAGGCCTTTAAATCCATTTGACTAAAAATCTAATTATAGACTTCACTGGAAATTAATGTAAGCAAATAAAAAAAAGCAACTGCACCAAACTTGACGGCTCCGGTAGCCTTGATATTCATTTTGGTCTTATACATTCTGTTGGGAGAGTGGTCTCTTCATAATCAATTTCATTGATTTTTTTGGTAGGTTAGAGCTGTTTCTTTTCATATAATAAAAGACGTCTACACTTCTCCCTTATATTTATTATGATCTGTAGTTCCAGACTATTCTCAATTGAAATCAATTGTAGTTATTGTACACTCATTTATCACTATTATTACTGAAAAAACTTATAAAACTGAGATTAATATCCAATTCCGACCCAAAAATACTGGGTCTTTAGTTGTTTTCGGTCTGAATAACAGTCCTTAATATTGTGCTCCAACTCTGATCCTAAATCTCTCTCTAGAATGAGATCAATACTCGAGAAAAACATTAGTAGAGACGAGAAAATAAAAAGAAGTCTTATTTATTGCAATTGCGACCAATTTGTGATTCTTTTGAATAATACAATGAATATCTCATATATTACACCGCATTATATAAAAGACTAATTCTATAATTAATATTCATTCAGAATTCGGTATAATATTTCAATTTATAATTCTTTACATCAATTGTTATATCGATAAAGAGGTCAGACTCTTATTATTTCCATTGGATAGGCTGTTAGTTCAAGGATTCCTTCCTAATGGCTTTAAACCGATCGATGCTAAACCTAAGCATTAGATTCTGGCAAATATCAGAATTTCAAAGGAATTACAAATTGTTTTCAAATAAATTGAACTTTTTAATGTTTTTCTCTTTTTTTATTTAATGTTTTTCCATCAAAATCTGACGAATCATTAATTTTTAACTTTTTTTTAAATTAAAAAATCAGCAAAAATTAAAACTAATATCATTTTGCATATTATTATATAAAAATAGACGCAAAACAGGACACCGTTTAAGCAAATTCAAGGACTCGTTGAACCTTTTTTTAATGATATTTTTGATTAATTATCATAATTTATAATTTAAAAAAATAGTGAAAAAACTTCAAAATTGATGTAAAACTTCCTTAATTTGCTCTGAGATCTGATCGACACTCTCTTCACCAATACTTTGATTACAAACAAGTATTTAATAGAAACAGAATTGATATAAAAAAGAAAGAAAACTCACAATAATTGTGTGAATTCTGTCCATACATATAATTGTTTGTCTCAGACGTGCAAATGTGGTTCAATTTGTTTAGTGTTCACTTTAATCATAACCAGTGCTGATAAACACAGTTTGTTTGCACATAAAAATTGATGGGTTCTTAGCACTCAGACAACAGATGAATGACTGTATTTTCTTAACCCTTTGAGCACAAGAATTGTCAGTCAAATGTTGATTATTTTCGTTAATGAATTTTAATGTATTTCGTCAATAGGAGGAAGACTTCCCAAAAGTCATAACATTGAGACAAAATTAATGGTTAAATGTCTCGGATATGAACTTCAAATTTAGAGATAAATTCAATTAAAGATAGCATTACTTCGAGCTATCCTTCGCTCTTCTGATGCAAAAGTTTACTTATATTTTGAAACCGAATTTTATTGATTTGGAAATTTTCCACAATTTTTTATTTGAACTCATGTCTGGACAGAAGTTTACTCTAAATTAAGCGTTAATTTTATGTAAATTGAAATACTGTCAGGAATTAAATGGAAAGTTGTGTTGAAATGTTCACAATTTAATGCATTAATGAGTTTTGTAAAACGGAATCACAAAAATCAACAAAAATTTGACACAAAAAGCAAAACAAGTGTTGAACAGAATTTCAATCCATTTAATGGTTTCAAAGCTCAACGAATATAAAAAGCCTTTTAGTTTGCATTTAACCGAAACGTTGTTAATAACACGAATAAGGGATTTAGTGATATATTTGTGACTAATCCTTGCACAATAACTTAAAAGATTGAGGATAAACACAATTTATATCAATTTTAAACTTGAGACTCAATTTTCATTAACACAACTTTAGATTTATGTAATATTTCAATGATAGACATGACGTGAAAACAATCTTATCATAAATAATTAGCTATAAAATGAGTATAGAAACTATTAGACATAATTCCCCTGTCATAATAACTATGCATACTCTAGGTTCTAAAGTCTATTTTTGCAATTGACGCAAATGTCTAGATCTACAAGGTTGAATAATTGCCCAAAATTATAAGAAAACATCATTTAGACCTGTTTACCGATCTTTTGATTTATAACTACAATCTATTAAAGTTTAATCATTAAATAGTCTAT
>JAQIWF010001579.1:0-11497 GCA_034694965.1 Ceratozetes gracilis | reverse complement strand
TATAATCTTGCAGGTTTATTCATAGATTATTCCTAGATAACCAATTGGAAATACCCTATGTATGTATACCCAAGGATATTAATTAGACTATAGATTTTAATTATCAAGAACATTTTATTTGAAACCTTGGCTATATTATTTTCAATGTGGAAACTAATTTCAAGGGTATTTTGGGTAATTCCCAATTGCTAATTCTATTCAATTTGATTAAATGCTAATTAAGCTAACTGAATATCAACAAGGTATTTATGATGACATTTAATGTGTTATTTATCAAGATTTAAAAAATCTAGTTCCCAAGACCTTCATATATAATTTTGTCATTGCAAAAAAACAATCAAGGTTAATTATAATTCTAATTGGCATATGATACATGTATGTGATGAATAGCTAATGAGTGGCTCACCATAAGTCCAGACCAGTGGAGGTAAAGTGCTCTCAGGTTTTCCAGACTTGTGATGGCGTTAAAGATATCTCTCTGTTTGAACCTATCGTTCGCTAATTTGGTTCTTCTGATTAGCAATTCCTGAACGAAGGGCGCCGTTATTGTGAAGGCCAAGGGATGGATGGACTGCAGTTTGGGACAGTTGTCTATTCGTATGCCATAGAATATAATGTCATTAAAGACATTTCTGGGCAGTTCAGCGATGGGTGAGTTCTGAAGGACAAACTCATCGAATCGCTTTTGCCAATTGATCTTGTTCAGATTCTCGCTCAGCCTCTCGAAGAATATCTGGAGCCTTCTCATTGTGTAATAACTCACCTATTAGTTAACAAGATAATTCTATGAGTAAACCAATTCTATCAATTAACTAATAAATTCAACATGGAAAAATATTTTGACATAGTTAAACCTGGATAATTATTTAGCTTTGGATAATAATTTAGCTTAATTTGTAATAAAACCAGGTGATTTTCCCTATTAAGAAATTACTTTGTTCATTATAATGTCATTAATTATGTTCTAAGATTAATAAAAGAATAAAAATATAATTTGTTTGCTAATTGATAGATCATTTAAATTGTTTTGTTAACTTTGAATCAATCAAAGGGTAATTAAAACTATTTGTTTAAAAAGCGTGAGTGACAATCATTAGTGAGTCCGTTCCCCACCTGATCTTCAGTTCTGTTGGGCGCCTGGAGGTAGACTGAGCGAAGGTCTTCCTCGCGCTGTTCGCCACATATGATGCGAGTGAACTTAGCCTGCACCCATTGCCACTCTTCCTGCTTGTATTGGCACCGGCATGGTTTGAGCAACTCCTCAGGAGGACACTGACCAACATTGGAAACGGTCAGATGGAGCAGATTGGACAGACCCACAACTGAGTCTTCCAAGGAGCTCTGCTTGAGCTGTGTATTGAACGCCCTCACTTCTTTGACGAAGGGACCGGTAGTGTCAAACGCTTTTGGATCGATTGCCTGCAAACTACTGGCGCCGTCAAAGTCTAAAGCAAACACATGAGAGGAAAGGTATTATTGTTTGGTCATTGAATTCGCACATTACTGCTACTCAGGAAAAGGATTGACATAATGTTAGCACAGAATCATAAACTTTATTACAATTAATGCAAAACAAACCGTTGTTTTCCTCATTCTTTACAATCGTTTCGAGTATTTGTATGAATAATAAGTGGATTTTCTTTACTCAAAGGCTATCCTCCCCTTCATTGACACTTAACTGACTATTTCTTTCGTTATCTAATTATTACCTGAGCTCTGACTCAGGAGAGGTATTGCACTTGACTTTCAATTTATGGACAAATAGAAATGTTATTTAATCAAGTTCATGGGTAAATAAGGAACACCAAGTTGTTTATACCACCCGTTATATCAATCTTAAAAAATTACCAGGGCAGAATTAAGTATTTCCTATTATGTGTTTAATTTTTAAATAAGTTATTACCAAGTTTAAATCAACTAATTAAACTTTAAAATGAACTTGTTATTAAAAAAATAAAAGTGATTCAACCGGATATAATTAAAATAATTTTTAAAGGAAATAGTTATTAATCAAAAATGGAAATCTTACTCATTTTTTCTATTTTTAGAATAATTTATAACAGTCCTTGCTCACGTTATTCCTACACTGAATTTAGTTTAAAGGTAATTATAAAACGAAAAAATAGATTTAATACGAAAAAGATTTTAAATTAACTCAAACTTGGAATTAATTTTTGATGACTTTCAGAGGGAATTCACTTTTATTGCACAGAATGAGTGCTCCGCACAGAGGGGTGGCTCCCGTCACGAAAAATTAATCAATATTGGGACAGGTATTCCAACTAAGGCAGTCATTTGTGGTATCATTTATTCAATTCCTCATTTAAACCGACAAAACCTTCAAATTTATTGAAGAGAATGGACTCAAAGGAGTATTCATTTTCATACAATTCGTGACATCGAGTTCTTTGACATCAAAAAGAAGATAAACACAAAGTCTTCCTCAAAGTCTTTAACAAAATTATCTTAACATAAATTGATAGATAAATAAGTCCACTGTTAGTACAACCAAGGGTGTGTCCAATTGAATTAAATATTACCATGATACTAAATTAATAAATAAGGAATGCCAAGGGGACTTAACTCAATTTGATCTACCTTGATAAATTTGTAAATAACATGGTAAAATTAGAAAAATATTTCCTAATCTCATTTTAATGAAAGGAACTTATCATACCCTGCTAACATTAACTAAAAAGATAACCTAGGAACAACTTTTAGATTAGTAGGATTAATTTTATCTTATTACTATTTTATTAAGGGTATAATAGTATTAGATCTATGGATAAATTTACACCTTGGTTACTTCTAGAACAGAATTGAATGTGAAATATGAAGTTCATCGCTGATAACCGAGTGAATGAAGAAAATTCATCCGACAAAGTGTTAGATAAAAGGCTTTATTAATAAACATTGAATTACTCACAGATATAGTCAAAAGTGATGTCTCTGAAAATGTTTCCGAGTTTTTTGATGGCTGTGTTATTCAGATAAAACATATGGAAGTGCTTCTCATCCCGCGCTATATTTGAGGAAAGTCTCTCAAAGACACGGCCCAAGTCGTACGACTGGTTACCCCCGCACCGGATTATTTTCATGTGCTCTGCATGGAGATAGCACTCGCAGGGACGGAACAGATGAGATGGTGGACAGGAAGGCAATGAGGGCCGGCCGGCGAAGAACATACACTCCACACATATGAGGTTTAATATGAGGCACACCACAAATGAAGGGATGACTGTGTGGTTATGAAAAGGCATTCAATTAATTAATGGAATTTAAATTCACAATAATTTTCACAAAACATTCAACACTTAACCCATAATTACCTTTCAATAAATACATGATGAAAATTAATAAAAATTGAGCTTATCTCAAATTATCACTTATCAAAGACCACGATTATATGAATGTAAATCAAACATAACAAAAATAATCCATTAATTCTGACACCAAGTTAGCAAAAAATCACATTTAATATCAGTTATTAAAGAAACCAATGATTAAAATCATTTGTAAGAAAAGAAAATCTTTTGGTTCACTAATAAAGTGCTAAAAGACGGGCACAGAATCAGCAAATGTTATCGAACTACTAATAGACTGAATAAGTGCACAGCCTATTCAAGAGCACACCATAAGAAAGTGAGAGTAATTCCTCCGAAGAAGTTAAAGGACTCTTTGAAAAGGAGAGATCGAAAGAGAGGAGAGAGAGAGATGTGGTTATAGAGAGCGAGAATTCCTCTCTTTCTGGTGGACAGGAATTTACGTCTAACTCAAAAAAGTTGAATAACAGCTTTAGGTAAAGCTCAAGGGTGGCCACCGGGGGTACGACTAAAACCCCCTTATATTAAAAAGTACCAATCCCCCTAAATTGTAAATAATACTTTAAAACCTAGCTTGTTCAATTTGTATAAATTTTATCTAGCTTAATAGTTGTAAATAAAAGTGTTTAATAATTTCAAAATGTTTAAGTAGCATGGTCAACCCTGATACAATTTAGATATAAAATAAATAGACAGAGAATATTGTGTTCACAAAAGAGTCTGTAATAAAAAGAATAAAATTCAAATTAATTCTAATTCAAGTATAAATAAATTTACCTTAACATTGAGAAATAACCATGGACACATCACTGTTTTAGAAATAACCGACATTTCACAGGAAAGTCATTCATCCAGTTAATATACAATTGCAAAGAATAACTAAACATGCAAATTAATTTCATAATTATTTTGTAACCACCTATCTCATTTACATAATCATTTATGAGTAATCCGGTTAGAATTGTCAGAATTCAATTATTAAATTCTTATAAATGAATGAATCATGTTCAAATCTATGTTTATTAGCTTAAAATCAAAGCCTCCCTATCCGTTGCCCCCAGCCCCTCCACACCTCCTGGCAAATGTGTAAGTTACAAACAAATCATAAATAAAATAAAATTTCCTAATTGTCGGCAAATTTCAAGACAAGTCTGAGTCATTTTTTTTGTGTTTGCAAGAGTCAAAATTTATTTGCTTCTGTCAGACCTGTGCTAACCTCACTTTTCGAGGGTCGGCCCAAAAGTAATAGAATAGGAAAAGCAATAAAAATAAAGAATTTCTAATTAAATGACTGAAAGAGAAGCGAATTATTTTGTTTCTCCACTCAATTGACATACTTTACGAATAAAGCATTTGATTCACTCCTGAAGAAGCATTCGTCGAATAATAGCCCATAAAGAGGGGATACAAGTAATAAAAAAATGCAGTGATTACCAAGGTATCCACTACAGGATGTGAAAGTTTTGACAAAATTCTATTTACATTGGATTCAGGGTGGACCTAGTTCAATTTCTCTCATAATCCAAGGGGGTGGATGAATGGGTTATCTAGACCATCTCTACCAATACATATTTATTAGCTTGTACAATTATTTCAAAATCTCGCAAGCTAAATAATTTATTAGCCGAATTTTATATATTTTGATTAAAATTTGTCCTTATAATTCCATTTTTGTTTGTTAAATTGTCAAGTGCATTTTTATGTTAATAAATCCTGGTCACATAGTCAGGGTAGTACCCCCATGTGTGACCCTGATTCAAATGGAAGTTAATGTTCGATAACTTGTTTTCTTATCGTTTCAAAGAAAATCATAAGAAAAAGATTGAAATGAATTACTTTTTTCTCTAAAAGAAAGTTAAATAACACTGATATTCAAAATTGGATCCCTTGATGTCAACATACCTGTGCTGGTTCGGCTGTGCTGCCTATCAGGTCATTATCACATATGAAGGTCACCTGTGCTGATGATCGACAGCAATATTTTCAATCCCTCTCTTATTTGTTTTATTCTGTGCGCTGGCGATCTCCCGGTGCTGATGCCACGGCACCGGTATGTATGCGAATGCACTCTACTTTTTAAGCACCGGTATGTGTAGCACAGACTCAACTAATAGTGTGTTTGTGTGGTTAAAGAGTCACCGACTGGTCAGTGACTGCAAACATGTTATACAATAACACAGTGTTTATAACGAGAGTATTGCGTGTTTTGGGGCATAAAAACCCATTGAGACTACATTTACCTCAAAATGATCAAGGAGCTTTCCAAATATCGCCAATTGTTGATTGATTATCACACGGAATGGCCAGGAAATTGCACCATTTCAGAATTATGCACGAATAATTTACATGGTGATTAAAAAAATCAATGAACTTCAAAATTGCACTGTTCTTAATGACCTAGGTTTAATGTTATAGGCTTATTTAGTCATCTTGCTCATATCAAATAATTACACATTAAAAAAGTTAGATAAAAGAATTTTAATTGAGATTGATCCACTTTAAATAAATAACCTAGATAAAGGGTTGTGCGATAAAATTCCTGAATTAATAACACGTCAAATAGTAAACTGGATAAATGGGTAATGGATTTCACTTTTACTTGTTAACCCCAAGTAGATCACTTTCAAATACACTCACAGTTTTATTACCTAGATAAATAATATTAAAATTGAGATAGATTAAATTTAAAGTGAATCGTTTTGGGAGAGAATTCTTCTCACGTTCCGAATAAATAATTTATTAGACATTAAGGATATACTGGAAAATACCGGCGCTGTGGGAATGCCTACCAAAATAGATTTAATGCCTGTGATGAGTGGCTGTTTAGAAGGCGAGAGTGTCTGTGCAATGCCACCAATTATTAGCCATTGGGACAGACCTATGATTGAACGGTAGAATCAAATACTTCATTGACTCCGATGTCTAATGTAAGAAATTATTCGGGGGTTACCAGGGGGTCGAACTTGATAATACTTAGAAATTACAATTCTACTTGTTAAAGTTACTCGTTTAAAATAAATAACATTGCAAATTATAACCTAGTGATTGATTTGACATAACCTTGATAATGACTTATGCAAAACATAGGCAGAGAGCACTCAGGGATATAAATAGTGAGGAAAATTGGCCTCAGGTTTGAAATGACGACAAAAATAATTTCTTGCAAACAAAGACTCATAACTTAATCCCTTAATGAGTGAAATCCTTGAGCTCTGGTCTAAACATCTATAAATAGTTTTGGCTTAATGTCTATTGTTTGGAGCCATTGGTCAGCACCCGATCCCCAGTCTCTTATCAAATGATTATCTGTAGGTCTTATGTGCAGTCCATCACATAAAAGGGGTTTTGGCCTAAAATTCAGTTTCACTTTCACTCAAAACTTGATTTGAATTTCAATTCACTGTTTATTTGTGTCAAACATTTGCTACAAAATCACAAAATTATTTCAAAAATGAATTATTTATTAATATTTGTATTGAGTTTTCTTTTCATTCAATTCAGTGATTCTTTGTTCTTGAAGTTTAGGAAACACAGAGGGTTTGACGCCCAGAGCTCAGCACAGGTTAATAACGTTGAAGAGAACAAAGTTGGCGGCGGTAACAAACTGGCCCGTGTTTTGCCTGCCTTATTGACCTGGGTGACCGAGAACAAGCCAGAAATGATACCTGTGCTCACAGAGTTCGCCATTCAGAACCCTCAGATCCTCCGTCTTTTGGCTGGAGGTCTGTCCAAACGGGACACCACAAGTCAGGTCGAGTATAATGATGAGGGAATCTCCGACTCAATGGTGGTCCGACATATAGTCGAGTTTGTTTTGAACAATGACTACAGTGACTGCTTTAAGAAATATGTGTGCGCTCTCACCCGCAATGACACCGCACAGCCTTCTCAGCTCAGCCCTTCCAACACGACCCGAGTGGAAGAGATGGATGAAGACAACGAAACATCGCCTTTGAAAAAAGAGTGCTCTTCCAAGAGCTTCTCCAGATGCTCAGGGAGGAAAGCAAAGAGATTCAACGAGTATATGGTGACCAGGGATGACACTCCTGGGCTGTCCAACAGACAAATCTTGCGCCGCATTTTTGAAGAGCCGGAGCTGTGGTTCGATTGAATTAAAATTGTTTTTACTTTTTAATAGACTTTTAATTTATTTTTTCAAACTTTTTAATTACAAATCAATTCTCATGTTTTCATTTTTGTCTCGATTATAATGATCTTGTATTTTGAAAAATGCAAATTAATTTCATTAAAAACTACATCTAAATAATTTTGTTTCAATTTATTTTGATAATAAGCATGGTAATTTGTTTACTTGTTCTTCAAGTTTAACAACTTTAAGTTACCTTGCACTTTAAATCAATTGTAATTTACCTTGAGCATGGTTAATTTCATAATAGGTATGTGATTATTCAACTTTTAAGGGAAAACTTTTTTTTATGATTCATGAGTAATATTTCAAAATATGCCCTTGCTGGTTTTTAATTTCAATTGAGTAGTGCAATCATTGAACTTAATTGGGAAAATTGTTCTTGGTTACTATGATGATTCATTATAAATGAGCATATTTTGGGCAAAAACAATGAGTGACTAAAGTACGTAAATCAAATCTGAAAACAATGAGTCAAATACCTGAAAAAGACGTCAAAATTAGACACAATCTGATATATAACTCGAGTGTCTTTCCATCACCAAGGTGGCCCAATTAAATATATACTATTATTGCAATCTTGATAAGGATCAAGGAAATTTTATTGAATCTCAATTTAATGCACTTTAGTTAAGTTATTTCAAGTGCAAGTTCATATTAAGCAATTATATAATTCAATACTTTCGCAATTCACCTTGCTCATCACAATTCATAGATGTGCGTCAATCCGGCACTCGATTTATCGCATGAACCGACAAACACACGAAATCACATCCTTATCAGCTCTACTATTAAGCCTATCAACTGTGGCCAGGGATGCACAGCATTCACTCACAAGATGCTCTTGTTTAATTTCAACTTTACTAATTATGTTTGTGCATGATGAGCATTAAAATATACACTTTCTTTATTAATTTGTTAACTAAAGGTTCAGTGAAATTCATGAATAGTTCAATGAATAAGTGTCTAGCATAACAAAGGCACAACAAGAGAGTGTTTAAAGCAATAACATCAAGGTCTTTAAGAGTAATTCTCATTTTTAGAAACTTCGGGGGTGCAATGAAATTTGGCCTGAATTTTAAAAATTTATTTTCCTGGGAGGAATGTAACGATCCTTTTTTGGCGAATGCTCGATGAGTATTAGATATGTAAAAAGCGAAAATGCATTAAATTGCATTTCCTTGATCATTGTCTAATTTTATACTATGCATCTATTATGATCGGATGAGTATTGAACATGCTCACACCTTGCGCATCACTTTTCCTGCACTGATTGGAAATCAATTCAACACAACAAAATGTTATCTATTCGTCAAACAATTAACTACTTATTATCAGTGATGAGCAAGATCATCAGATTCAGGGAGAGAATATGAAAATATCAATGCAAAATTAACCACAATTAAATTAAACATTTCTATTTTTCTTACCGCTCTTCTTTCTTAATAATTCATCTAAAATACCTCGAATAATTTACCAAAATCTCGATTCAAAGGTTATTATTAAGATCACACCCCTGGCCATCCCTGCATGTAATGACTGTATGTGGAGTCAAATCCAAAGGTATTTTTCCGATACAATTGTGATAAGAGGTCTAAAAACAGGTCTAAAAATAAAACAATTAAGTAATTTGTCTATCAATGAGACATCCATTCATTTAATTACACGTTTAATAGCGCTCAGAATAACTCCTGTCATAAATAAGAGTGTTTTTCACTGTTTTTATTCATTATTTGAAATCACTGTTTAATTAATTGATTGATAACTTTTATGAATAATAATTCAATTGAGTTGTGGTTAATATGAAGTCCTTTTCAACACTAATTCTGTTGGCATTCGTGCCGTTCGTACTGTCCTTTTCCGACGATGAGAGCATTGAATGGCTGAAACTCTTGAATTTGCCGAAACCGGTGGTCAGCCAGAAGGCCACTGTTTGTCAACTCAATGGACAGACAGTCACCCAATTCTTGGCCAACAACCTGAACAACGGTGTAGTACTGATCCTTAAGAGCTCTGCACAACAGAGTTCTGGTGGCAATGATTTCGCTCAGAGTTCGGCTCAACTGTTGGCCAGTCGTAACATCACTGTCTGCGAACTGTCCGGTCAGATCGCACCTACATTTGGCACCGAAGGCTCGGTTGTGGTCTTAATGAATGGCAAACAACACACATACTTTGGCCGAAGAAGTGCAGCGGCTCTCCTCTCCTTTGTCCTGAAGCTCAACACATCTCACGTGAGACTAATTACCGGAAAATTAGACAAAATAGCATATGATTTGGTGGCCGGTCCCAAACTGGTCGGCTTCTTCATGCCCGCCACCGCCGATCTGACCGCTTATGAGACCGTCGCTCATAAGTACAGTCCAAACATTCCCTTCTATTTGGTGGTCGACCGAATGGTAAGTCTATTCTTTATTTAAGACCAAACCTCTGTTATGTAAACCACTCCAAAAGGAAAGACTGTTTTTTTTAATTAAAAGGCTTTCCTCTAATATTAACATGAGATTAAAGGGAATGGGTTTACAGACCATTTCCTCAAAACTTATGTTTTTCCACCTTTTGAAGGGTACATAAAACAGAAGTTTTACTGTAATTATGTGACAAAATGTTAATATTTTCTATCATTTGATCCAAAGGTTGCCAAACATCTGAGGCTTTCAATTGTGGGACAAATCAATTTAGTGAAGCCCTTTGAGAAGGTGGCCGTCACCTGTCCGTTAAACCCGGCCTCAGCCCTAGACATCGAGGCATTCATCGAACAGAATAAAGGCGTTATACTCAAGTATGTGACGGAGGAAAACCTCTTCAGCCCTAACCTCCAGAACCCAAACAAGACTACGTTGATAGCCATTAGTGACAGAACGTCAGCCATCGGATCGTATTTCCACAAAATTCTGACCCGAGTTGTCCGCAATATTACCCGAGAAAATAACGCAGCACAGATTCTCTTGGCCAACGCTGCTGCAGCTGCCGCCGATCCTACTGCTGAGGCCAGTATTGACCCCACTGCTGAAGTCGAACCTCTTGCACCTGAGCCAATTGTTCCCACAATTGTAAACTTGGAAACTATCGAAATTCTATGGATTGACAGACAGGTCTTCCCTTCGATTAATGTATATTTGGATCAAATTCAGAGCCAATACGGTTTGGCCGCCGGACTCGATGTGTATTTGGGTGCCGTCCACACAAAGAACAACCAGTCGGTGTGGTTGGACTCAAATCTGGTGAACACTACTGCAGACAAAGCGGCCGATGAGATAAACCAACAGCTGTTGAAGCAGTGGATCACAACTGTCATCAGTAATCAGACTGTTGTCGATACCATAACTACAGCCACTGGAGAGACAACTGTCCAAACCGTTCAAACCTTCACTAAAGAACCTCAAAGTCTGACTATCGCTGAAAACTCTCAGTTTGTTCTCCAATGTGAACTCAGTGGACAGGTAGGGGACTGCCTCTGGCTTAAAGATGGACAGAATATCGGCTTCAATTTGGCCAGAGTTTCACCGGACTATAAGTGGCGAAAGACCACACCCTTGGGTGACTGTAGTCTAGTTGTGAGCTCAGCACAGGTGGACAGAGATAGCGGCGAATGGGTCTGTGAGGTGACGGGCGATGCCAATAACCCAACCATTACCTCAGCTCCGGCTGTCATCACCGTTAACACAGTGTCGAAGACTGAGCTCTAATTTATATGAAAACTATATTTATATTTCATAACAATTTAATCGAAACTCTTTTTAAAAGATTTCTTTAAATCATTTTTATTTGTTTTAATTAATGTTTTATTAAATTTTTGAATAAAATTCATTTCACTCACAACTAGTAAATCTGAATTTCAAGTGTTTTCATATCGTGATTGAATTCAAAAAATCTGTCACATTTTGATATCAAACTTAACTTGCAATCTACAAAATTCCATTTTACAAGAAAGCACATTCTGGGAAATATGATTTTAAAATTATCTTTATAAAATATATCTTAAGCATCAAGCTCAACCAAAACAATTATAAATTAACAATTGCTG
>JAQIWF010001578.1:0-11507 GCA_034694965.1 Ceratozetes gracilis | reverse complement strand
TTTGAAGTTAGCAATTATTTGAAGTAAATTCAGTTTCCAAGATTAATTCAAATTAACTATGTTCTACTGTATCTGATACCAATTTTCGTCACACAAATTATGTTGGGATACTCGAGGATTTCTCTGGGCCTAACATTCAATATAATGACGTTATGTCTGGTAGCTCTTGCTTTGTTTTCTCAACTCTGCACATCGCATGCGTATTAGTAAATTCATCACAACAACAATAATTACAAGTTAATGTATAGCTTGAGGAATTTTAAGACGTACTTTATGAATAGATAGTATGGCACTAATTTTTTTTAGATTTAGATTCTTTACAATTAATTGTATGACAGTATTGTATATACCGAAACACATTAGTCACTAGCTAAGAGCTTATAACTAATTGAAAATACCATAATTACACTTACTTGGATTCAGTTGGTCAACTGTCAAGGGGCAGAAATCAAGATTTGACAGCAGTTTCACCATGATAAGGAACGCGATCGAATAGAAATTCACAAACCTGGGTTGTCGGCTTTTCTAGAAATGTATGTGTTATTTATTACATGCACAATTATTAAATAAAATAAGATAAATACAATAATTTTATAAATAAAAAAACAGCCTTAAAACCCACGGCACTAAACTCAGCCATGTCTTTACTAAAACTATTTCCCAAATCTAGAACCAAAGAAGAAGAGATGCTTAGACCAGGAATATTTTAGTAAATGTAAGTAATCCAGATCTCATCACAATTCCAAGCAAATGTAATATTTATCTAAATACCTTTAAATCGATGATTCATATAATGAGGATTAATTGAAACAAGCATGGTAAACAATTATTAAATAATTGAGTTAAGTAATTGTTAAAACTGAAAGATCACAAACATAAGATTGACAGACAAGCAGTTGTATAGCAAACGTATTACTTAACAGTAAATAATATTGTGGTAAAATATCCCACATAAACTAAGTAAATATCCCTCATAATTCAAATCTTACTGTATATATAGAGAAAAACCAATTTGAAATATGGTTATTTAAAATAAAATTTTATAATTTATAAGAGGAAAATGAAATTATGTCTTAATTCATATGCAATTTTACTTTTACATGACTTACATTTATTACAAGAATGAGCAAGTAATATTTTCCAAAATGAGTAATATTTTTCACAATTATTTGACAGAATAATTGAATTATTTGAAATATCTAGAAATAAATGTTAATGAGTTAAAACGTATTGTCTCTTTTTGTTTTGAACAAACTTCCACCAATACGGTTAATTCCCACACCTTTCCTCTTAATAGGAGATGCACAAATCATGCTTTCTTATTTTAAATTCTTGTATATTTATTATATGTATTGTATGGACATCAGTGCTCTTCAACTCAGCTCTGAAGAAAACTGAGGGAAAATGTGATCAAAACATTTGATCCAATTGTCAGCAGATTTCAGGTGATATTAACCAAGAACCTTATAACCGTGGATCTGCCCCAACAAGATGAGAAGCCTTTCCTCAAATCATTAATTTTTGTTTTATATTGGAGATATTTGTGAACATCTGTTGAGACGAAGAGCTGTAGAATTGGATAATAAATGAGACAATAATTGAATCCCTAATACAATACAAATAGTTTTTAAGTTGTTTTAAAAATTATTTAAGAATTACTTTAATTAAATGTTTAACAAAATGTGGTTTTTGTTAATTTGGTTGTAAGTGCTTTCGATACCAGTCAACAAACTCATCGAGGAGGACAGGCCAGGCTCCGTCCTCATCATAATTGCTCAGATCGTGACTAATAGAACGACTAAACTCCAGGACATTACACCACTGGTCCTTATTTAGGACTTTGTATTTGGACTGCTCTAAGAATTGGTGAAAATATGGATACAGAGGCCATCGTTTGGCTAATAGTAACTGAAGCATAGCTTTCGCTGTCTCTAAGTCTAGGCTTCGCTGGTCTTTGTCCTAAAGTGACAAAAGAAGTTAGACTTCAATCAAATTATCATCAAATGAGTGATACCTTAGAGAAGTCAAAAGAGTAGCGGAATATCGCTTTGAAAGTCGAGTGATCGTTGAGCACAGAACGGAGGTATTCCAACTTATTCCGCAATTTTGTCAATGAATCACATCTTTAGCACAAACTCACGATTAGATTCATTTCACGAAAAATAGGTATAAATCAAATACTGACTGCATTTCATTCATTCCTTTGAGCCATTCCTTAATGTGGAAATACCCCATCTGTTTGGCCTCCATTTTCCAGGATATGACTAACATAACGATGTCTTCGGGCGCGACATTCAATGCATTACAAAAATTTTCGATGCCTTCCGGTTCTATCACTTCAGGATCGGAGTGGGCTTTGGTTTAAACAAATCATTAAATGGTTGGAGTAATAAGAGAGGAGTGGACTCACAGGCAAACTCTTTGAAGAAAGTAATGCAACGCTTTTGTGAGAAACCGGACATATCGTCATCAGTTCGGGAAGAATTGCGGCGCGAATTATATCTGAAACAATTTAAACACATTTTAAAGGAAAACCACAATTGAATGGAAAATAATGACTCATTTGAATGAAAGTAAGGCAACAATTGTGGCCTTAAATCGCGTGAAATCAACAAAATGTAAGGAAAGGGTTAGAGGAGAGCCATACCGATCGGAACTCATAATTGCAGTTTTGAATCGTTTAGAAGTAGTCTTTTCTTCTTCACAGACGTCTATATTGTATTTCCTACGCCTGGGAGGCATTACACCACTGATGTCCACCAATAATGACTGTCGCAGTTGAAGCCAATCACTTAACTCACGATCTCTTCCACACGAATGCAAACTCTGGTCAACAAAAAACAGACAAAAGAGATGTCATCCAAAACAAGACAATCGTTGTCTCAAACAATGGACTATATTCTGACCAGATTTTGAAGATCGTGTTGTATTGAGTGAGTGTCCAATTGATCCACTTTTGATGCAATGGTTTATAATTCACTTATCGTTTGATTGGGTTTGAGATCCGTTTCGCAGTTATGGGCTCTCAATAGAAGGCTTTCCTTTAATTTTGATCCAAATTTACTTATTTTTGTATAATTATAACGACATTTGATTTGAATTTGAAGTTTAAATGATAACAATATTTGGTTATAAATAAACTCAAAATAAAATAAATAATTTAGAAATTATCACAAAATGGGTTAAAGCGGTAGACGAGTGATGAACGCGAAGGCCATCAGCCGTGAGCTCATCAATAACGTCACTAACTGTAGGTCAGGGGTCTGCAGATGGTCTACACAAGACCAGTGATTAGCTCAGGGAGAGAGTGACATTCCTATGACCTCACAATTTAAGATATTTGTCATCGAAGTCCAACTCCAATGAACTCAACATATGACTCATAACCCCCACCACTATTTAAATAGCCGTCTATTTGTGTGACACCCACTCAGGTCCACCACATTTGTAATTAATGGCATGCATTCAATGATAAACAACTGACAAAAGATTGGTCACAAACTTACCGTTAAATGAGGTCCAAGTGATCCAAACACTGGTCTCACGGCTTAACCCAAAGCTTAAGCTTTTTGATAGTCAGATATAAATGCAATTAATTTTGTATTTCATGATTAAAAACTTTGTAAATAAAGACTACATTCTGTTTATGTAAATATTTCTTATTTTTATGTTATAGCTGTGAAGGGGGACCACCGCTCACATACAACACGACTCCCCCGGTTTGTTGCATAGATAAGCTTATTAACTACAACGCCATTTGGGTTTAGTCATAGCCCAGACCTTGCACTTCAAGCTTATGTCACAAATGTTCAAAATAAACAGCAAATTACGACATCAAACTAATTGTTATCAAGCTCATTTCAAGCCTCTCTTCATATTCTCCAGAGGTCTGATAATTGTTTATATTTGAAAATACCAAGATCTTTCATTTAAGAATTGGTCTTTACATTTTTACCAAGTTAATTGGCTATTTTGAAGTAGATATCAAGTTGCCCCTGCACAGTAAACAAACGTCTTTTATGACATATGATTTCCA
This sequence comes from Ceratozetes gracilis, assembly GCA_034694965.1. Lineage (NCBI taxonomy): Eukaryota > Metazoa > Arthropoda > Arachnida > Sarcoptiformes > Ceratozetidae > Ceratozetes > Ceratozetes gracilis. The sequence continues at coordinate 7,471 of JAQIWF010001578.1, read as the reverse complement.
GCTGATATTTATTCATCAAGTATGTTTAGAAAAGCTCAGGGTTTGATCATCTAGATTAGTTTAAATTTAATAGCCACTATTTAAATTTCCAATTTAAGTGCATATTTTATAGAGTTATTAGTATCTTGATAAGTTTTAAATTATTCGCAATAAAATTAGAGTTAAATGATATTTTGTGGACAAATAATATTTAATGTAAAATATGGGGTACAAGAAGTGGTGGTAATGTAGACGTAATAGTCATGTGATTGAAGGGATTTAATGGTAGATCACGTGCTTTAAAGCAGTAAAAGGTTGTGTGAAATGACTGTTTGCATACATTTGACTGACATTGAGATTGAATTTGAAGATAATTTATAAATAAAAATCTGAATTAAATTTCTCGCAATACGTCTCAAAGAGTCAGTGAAAGCAAAAGTGAGAGAAAAGTTAGTCTAATGTTGTCTTCAGCTGTAAATCACATCCAATTCAATGAAATCGATGGCAAAAATGAAGTCAATAATCAAGTGTTGAATCAAAATATTTTTCTCTTGTCTTTCATTACAACATATGTTTGTCTGAAGTTTACGTAAAAAGTTGTTTTGAATTTGTTTTTGAATGAAGTGTTTATGTGTTAAGCAATGCCTCGAAATAATAAGAAAACAAAACAAAGAGCTCTCGATTTGGAGTCAAATGAAGACACAGTTATCTCCAATTTGGCCGCCAATGACGACAACTCCACTCAAATGGATCGCCTTAAGAACCTGCAGGAAATGTTTGCCAATAAGATAGATCCCGATCTCATACGCGATGTCTTCCATGAATGTGCTGGAAATGGTCTGTTCCTCTCATTATCTATGTTTAGCCCTTCCTTTGCTTTAAAAACAATGTTTTATCCGAAGATTATCTGAAAGTAATGCAAAGTTGTAGTGATTGGCAAACATTCAAAATATTGAGTGATTTCTTTGAATCTCTGCACTAATTTCGGACACGTTTTCCACTTCTTTGTTGTCATTTCATTATTTATTCAAAACATGATTTTTGTCCTCATTTCGCACATCATTGGTCTGTCCTATACTATACTAAACTTGCAATACTTGGGAGAAATATTCATTTTTAGAGATATTTCCCTTCTATTTATTATTTCTGCATTTTAGCCAAAATTTTTCATTTTTAATGGGATTTCACTCAAACTAAAAACTCGTGAATTTTAATGAGAGAATTGAACTGAAATACAAATTCCAACTCATAATAAATGATGAGTTTTTGTGAGCCCTCCAAACACTTCCTATTTTTGACTATAAATTCATTTTAAGTATAGATTTCAACTCCAATACAATGAGAATCTCTAAAATTGAATAAAAATGATTCCTTCCTATAATAGATGTGGAGTTTGGAGAAGAACTGATAGCACCCGACAAAAAATAAAAGTTTGCCAAACATTAGCTCATTGTATGTTTTGTTATCACATGTATTGTGTCTATCACTTGATTAGAGTAAACATCTCTTCTTTCACCTGTTATTTCATATAGAGTTCAGACTTTGGCCTTCAGACCCATTTATTTAATCATTTTATCCATTCTTATAATGAGTTCCACATATTATTTAACTTAATTAATGCTGACCTTTCCTCCCTTCCTCATCTTGACCAAGATTACTATATTACTCCCTTTACACTCAATATTGATCTCAATTTCATCATTCAAACTATCAAATGTTGAAATTATAAAATCGATTTATCATAAGATTGTTAACTAGTTTTGGTTTAATTGATTGTTTGAGATCTCAATATTTCAAAACATAAGTCAATAAACAGTGAAATTTATATTAAGGCCACGAATTTCATTGACTTTTCAAATGGTATTCAAAAAATGTCTATGAGCATAACAAACTAGTTAATGAGCAATGAGCAAGCACACATTCAGTTCTAATTCAAATCACGTCTTTGTATGCATTGAATTAATTAGTAATAAAATAAAAGCGATTTCTTTATTCGATTAAATGTTTGGAGTTTTACCAGACTTTTAATGGTTTAAAAATATTCATTGAATACTCGTTTATGTCTTTTATTTTACTTTTGTTCACAACATGTGACAGAAATGTGAGCACTCGTTAAGAATCGATAAGACGGCTATTAATCAATGAGAATAACAAAAATATCAAGTTCATTCTGGTTATCTTATCCTCACTATGCAGTGAATAAAAAGAATATCCAGGTTTATTTTAAACTTAACCTCACACTCGTTAATTTTATGCATGATGAGAGATAATTATGCATGACATTTACAGAGGTCTCAGACCCTGCGCTGTCTTTGCATTTCTCATATAATGTGATTATTTTGCAAAAACTCATTCAAAGCATTGTATTGACAGCCGAACAGACCTCTGAGAAGCTTTTGGAGATGTTTGACAGCAGTCACTACTTTCCATCCCTTCCCGCATCTCAAGTGTCCCTTCCAATCGAAGAAGTGCCTCAATTATTATTCGAGCCGCCCCTCAACATCAGTACAAATTCAAATACGGAGTATACCACCCGAAGTACAACTGATCCTAACGTAGAAGTGCTCAATAAACTGCCCGTCAATGCAAAAGCCAACCATATGTCAGCCCTGAATGCGGTGATGCCGTTCGCAAATCTGTTTTCCCCGAAGAACAACATTACATTCAATGCGGTTAACAGTCGTCCCAACTCTAGTCAGTTATCGAAACCTAAGCCAAAGAGTTTCGATATAAGAGATACCATCAAAGGTTTGATTCATTCGGACGAAAAAGTATTAGTTTTAATGAGAGGTTTGCCCGGAAGTGGCAAAAGTACTCTGGCTAACAAATTGGTCTATGGTTCCCGGGGTATAATCATGAGTGCAGACGACTATTTCTTGAGGAACGGCTGCTATATCTTCGATCCGTCACAACTGCCGTCAGCCCACGAATGGAATCAAAAGAGGGTTAATCGGTATATCACTAATGGAAGGACTCCTATAGTTGTGGACAACACAAATCTGGAGGCCTGGGAAATGAAGCCATACATTCATTTGGGTTATAAGAATGACTATAAAATATTCCTGTTGGAACCGGACACCCCCTGGTCTAAAAATATAAGAGAGTTATCCCGACGTAATGTTCACGGAATATCCAAAGAGAAGATCGCATTAATGGCCGAACGTTTCGAGAGAGTAACCGTCGAAGACATGATTAAGAGCTTTACACCAAATAGTCATTTGATTCAAAAGTCTAATTCTGACGAAAAGATAAACAAAAGCTTAGTTTCAACAAATGGTTTGAAGCGAATAATATTGCGATCGAGTAGTAGTCCTTCGGCTGCCATCTCTTTGGCCACCAGTGCTTCAAATGATAATAATAATAGCGATTACGCAGAGTCTCCAAAATCATCGCAAACCTCAGTCTCCGCACAAATAGAAGACATGACAAATAATTCTCAGGTAGAGAGCTCTTCATCCCTACCATCAACAGAACCGACCTCTCCTCTCAATGACACCCAAATAGACATCGATTTGCTTTTGGCTCTCAACCAAAGAAATGCCGACAGCGAAGACTGTTCCTCAATCAATGCTTCAGACACTAGCAGTTGTGTCAGTCAGGACGGGTGGGAAAGGGATGATGAGTTCACTTACGCGCACAACACTCAGACTGAGCAATCAGTCGAAGAATGTAATGATGGTCACAAACCCTCTGGAAGTGGTGTCAATGGTATCAAAAATGACAATAAATTGTTTCCCGAAACGGACCCAAAACCTCAAAGAGAACGCAAATCGAGAAATGAAGTCAAAGTCAGTCAATCCATCGAAGAGGAGAACCCCAATGAATCTGAATTTACTGAGCCTTGGGATGACCTCAACGATGAGGCATCCAATTCGAAGACTGAGGCTAACACTCGTCAGGAAACGACTAATAATAAACTCAAGAAATTCAGTTTAGTTGGGGTTCGTAAGTCTAATTGGGAATTCCCTGCCTTTCCTGTGGACAACTCAAATGATTTGGACTCCAGTCAAAGGGAAATCAGTATTACTTGTTATTCTCGACAGACACAGACTGAGCGACTCGATTGGGCTCTTCTCGAGTTAAAGCAATCCAATGAAGACTCTAATGAAGGACTCGAAACGTTTAGTAATGATTACAAAGAGAAACCAATTGAGACTAAATTGGATCCGAATCGGAATCTGCTTAAAGTGATGCTCCATAAGGGGACGTTCACCAGTGATATTCCTAACGATTTGACCCGTGACCAGAAATTATCTACTTTACGGCAAAAGTTCCCCAAAGCAGAGGACAACCATTTGAATGAAATACTTGATGCATGTCTTCAGGACGACAAATGGGCTGAAAAGCTATTGAGTGAATTGGATGACAACCACTTCGATGTGGGAACTTTGGAACAGTTGCCCCTCAGTTCCGAGCCATCAGTTAGTAGTCCTGAAATTGATTCCGAATCTATTTCAACAGATGAGGAACCCTTTGAAATGATATCCGACCCAAAAGGCTCGGATGAACCCGAATTCGTACTTACTTTAGACCCCTTACTCGCGGCACAATTACAATCATCTTTCGGATGCCTCACCGATACATTAACAGAGGACGACCTCACCATCACTTTAAGTCATGGCGTCGCCCGACTCCTTCATCATAATTGGAAGAAATCATTAAATCAGAAGCCATTAAACCAAACCTCAAATACTGCCAAAACTCAAAGTATTAATAATATTAATATTAAAAACAAAATCGCGAATAAAGATAAGCCGAAGAAGTCATTATCATTGGAACAAAACGCACCTAAAAGTGAATTACAAGAAATAATGGACTTAGAAATGGCCAAAGCTCTCAGTCGGCAAGAATATGATGAGAGTGTGGCCGCCGGTGCCATAAATGCTATCTCCCCGTCGTCGAGACGAATCGCCAAAGAGTTGTTTTCCACTAAATTGAAGAGGGATCAGTTGTACCAACGCTATCCAGGAGTCGATCAGAGCTTTCTCGACACTATTTTCGAGTCAAATAAGTATTGAACTGATTTTAACTTTGAGTTTTGGTTTAATAATTGCCTAACTTTTGAAGGAATTTGAATTTTCATTTAAAGTCTAGTCTTTTGACATCTTTTTATTTGTTACGAAGGAATAGATTAACGAAATATTATTATTATTATTACTATTATTGGAGTCATTCGTTATTATCTATTAAAGACTAATTAATGGTTACTAAAGTTTAGAACAAATAATAGAATTTTATGTTTTGTAATAAAATGTATTAATAATTGGAATTTTTGATTCAGTTATTGTTTGGGCAAAACTATCGGTTGTTTGGATAACTCTTTGGGATTAAGCGATGACTTCAGTAGAGAGACGGAAGCGCTGTTGGATGAAGAGAACTCCGATTCCCCGAGAAGTGGTTCCAGTCGTGCGGCGTCCCCTTCAAAGCCTGTCCGCAAGAAGATTGACATCCAATCTGTGCTCTTAAAAATGAGTTCAGAATTGGAAAAGAAGAAGGAATTCCACAATAAGGCACGACTGGCCTATCAGAGAAAGATGTATGCCGTGGCCTCCTATTATGGAGATGAGGGCTCTTCTATTCAGAGGGAAATTGATAGACTCAGCACTGAAATAGTGGACTCAATACTCACTAATTGGTATGAAATGAACACTTAAATGAAGTGTTTTATTGACGAATGAATACAATTTTAGCTCAAACTCTAATGAATTGGATTTACACGGACTTCACTTAAGGGAAGTTAACTCTGTTTTATCTGAATATTTGAGACGTAAATCGGAGGAACTGCGGAAAACGCAGGGAAAACGAAAGCTGGCCATCGATATAATCACTGGTTATGGAGCGACAAAAGGTGTCCAGGGCACTATCAAACCCAATGTCATACTTTACTTGAAGCAGAAGGGCATACAGTAAGCAAACATTTGACTCATTCCTTAAATTTGATTGATATTTAATTTGAAAACAGGTATGAAATGGTTAATATGGGAGTCATTCGCGTAATTCTTACTCATTAACGACAACTCATGACATGAGTGCTCACAGTTTAAGATTATTTTAAATTAATGTCATTTTTCGCATTCATTGCCATTGAATTTAAAAGTATTTTTTCGAAATCATTTGAAATGTCTATAAATTTTTAACAGTTTTTTAATTCAATGCTTTTATTTTTAAAACTATTATTAATTTTTTTATAGATTAGAGATTTATAAACAATGATATCTATTAACAAATGTTTTATTAATCATTGATTTTAATGGAAAAATAAATTTTTCTAATCATCGGTTTGTTTGAACGCATCTGTGAATGAAATGAGAGTTCCTTTAGTCGCTTGAATAGTGAGCCGACATAACAACTCTTACCTGCAGTTCTCCTCATCAAACATTGCACCGGAGGAACAGGCTCTGGAGATAGTGGGCGAACAAACGCAGTCACACTTTTCATTAGACCACATCCGGTTGTTTTGAGCACAGGTTTTGGCCTTCGATGAGTCGGTGCACTCACAGGCACACCGATCATTTGAGAAGACCTGCTTATCGTTACAGTTCTTCTCACTCATAGCGCACTGACAGCCACACATTATGTGTTTCTCAATCTTAAGGCGCATACACTTCTTTTGTGGTGTGTTAGGAGCTCCTCCTCGACCTCCCGTCAAACGACTGTAAATCTGATTTAAGAATCAAATGAAACGATTGAACACTAATAGCGTTACTCACGAAAAGCTTTTTAAAACTCACGAAATCAGAGGTGACGGGTATTTCAATCATCTCAGACTCAATTGGAAGACATTTATGGTTTGGGTGCTGACAGACACCATCACATCTCTCCACTTCATATCTGTTCGGCCGATGGACTACTCCCGGCGTATAATACATTGACGGCATTCTAAGAGTAACCAAACGTTTCCTCGGGGGTCGGCATAATGACAGTCGATGTAATGAACTGGACTCACGTTCGAATGTACGCGAACAGGGTATTTCCTCTGAGTAAAGTTAAATCAATTAAATGTGAGTTCATTTCCAAATAAAAGGAAAGTCATGTCAAAGGAAAGTCATTTGTGACATATTGTGTCTCAAAGTCAACCATAATATGTATTAAAAGTCGTTTACGTGTAAAGCAATGAACTAATAGACAGAATATTTTTTGAGCGGAAAATATTTGCAGGATTCTGTGTTATCTGTTGTAATTGTCAAACATGTGTCTCTCAAGTTACAAAAGTTACAAGCAATATTACTACGCTTCCTAGTTGCAATAGCGGAAAAGAAAATTATCTTGATATATATATGCATGTGATGTGAAACAACTATGCCATGTATGTAGGAACAATTTCTTAAGTTTCTAGCTTGCTAATTTTAATGCTAATTTTAATGATAATGCTAATTAAATTACAATTTCCGTAAACTTTCAAATACAGTTAGACTTCCAGATAAAAACCCACTCAATAAGAGAAACTCTCATTAAGAGACAGATTTTGTCTGCACGGACTGCTCCTATGGGA
>JAQIWF010001577.1:0-11511 GCA_034694965.1 Ceratozetes gracilis | reverse complement strand
TAATTTATAAACCATGGCCAATAAGGGGAGGGGTTGACCTATCTCTTTGGATAACTATATTATTAAATATTTATGTTTGAGTGAACTCTTATTTATTCATTTACTTAACTATTATTTCAATTTCATAAATATAGCAAAAATTTGAAATATTTTTGTTATATACTTCTGTCAGAAAAATCAAAGGAATATTAAATAATTTGGTTAATTAATAGTCAAAAATACCGCTTATTATCTGAGAGTATAAACTGGAGATCAAAGAGTCGACTCTATTATAAAAGCATTTGTTTTTATATTTGATTTTTGCTATTCTGTTCACAAACTCTTCCAGAATATAATTGACTTTAATTTAGATAATGATGAGTAGATTTGATATTTTTGACCATTAATCTGAATTTTCTCCATTTTTCTCCACATCACAGAGAATCAGTCCATTTAATAAATGAGTATTCAGTAGAGATGAGCACATTTTAGGGGACAGTCAAGCATAGAATGGCTCACATTCTAACATAACAATTATTACCACAACCACTGGTAATAACATTACCTAATTTATGACATAATCTATAATAATATATATTCTAATTTTAGTGCTTATTAATCATGGACTGGACGTGAAAAATCATAAAATGAGCATGATAATTTCAATGTAAATTTTTAATTAGAAATAAAATAGCTTCTAATAATTGCAAACAGAATACTAAACGCCTTCATTAGCAATTGATGTCCAGGATCACCAAGGATAGAGTCTTCTCAAAGGCATAATTTAAGAAAGAATACCCCCTTGGCATTAGTGATGGCAAAGACTGAAAATGAAAACAAGTTTTCCTTTTTTGCCAATTTGGAGGAATAATAACACGATTGAAGGGTTGGAAATAGATTTCCTGCAAATGACAGTCAGACCTATGATTTCCTAACCTCATAGAGATTTTCATCTCATTATTCAACTAATTTCTGAGAATAAACTATGAATAATAAGAATCTCATTCTTTAATATTCTTTTATATTCTTAATTCACATCTAATTTAAATAAAATTACGAAACAATTTATTTTTGTTTCCTAGAATGAGATGCCTGTCCTCTTTGCCTGTGCTCTGCAAATCTTCATAACTTTAATGAATGAGAGACTGGAAATTGAATTTTCATTTTTCTGGTGTTTGACTTCTGGCACTCAAATGATATTCATTTGAAGAGTAGAGCAAAGATATCAAATGCTTGTGTGTCTGTCAGATGGGATGGGATTTGATTGAATCTAATGCTGATCTCATCTGAAATGAAGAGGAGATGTATTTCGATTGAAATTCATAAATGAATTGCAGCTCAAAATAATTATTCATTTAATTATTTTTCTGTCGATAAGTTCATCTCATTTTCAAACTCATGATCCGAAGAGAAATGATTGAAATCCTGAGAATTTCAGCATTTTTTTCAGTCGATTATTTGCTCACAAAAACCTATCTATCATTGAAATCAAATTGTAAGGTCACTGACTTATTTACACTAGGTATATTCCCCTATACTCGCACATTAATTCAATTATTCATTCGAACATTTAATTAAAAACATTTAGTTTTTTTTGTGAATGTAATTTCTTAGCAAATAATTTGTCTAAATCTCATCATTACTAATATTAATGACAAACGCTTTAATGACTTCATTTCATTACTCATTTTACCCAAAATTAAAACTTGATTTATAATGAGTTAAGAGAAGTCTTTCCTCTACGCAGAGGTTGGAGCGCTTCTCCTCGTATTTCAGAGGCTTTATTCCTACACTTCTTCCGTAATTAAATACTTTTAAGAAAAGAGTTTTAGTTTTAATGATCGAGAGTTTGAAACTCCATTTGAGTAGTGATTGGAATTACATTTCCTTTTTTTCTCCAATCAGTGGGTAATGAAAAATAAGAGAAATATTTTCAATCAATCGTTAAATTTGTTCTCAGAGTTTATGATCGATAGTAAAGCTATCAATCATTTGTTATTCAAATTTTTTGTTCCTTCCATCAGAAAGTCATGAAAAATGAAAACCAATCTTATAATCGACTGATTACTGGAATAACATATTTTTCACTCAAATTAAATCGTTATTTGATCTGAAAATTTTCTGATCTCTTAATTAAGTTTTGGGCAAAAGTCGACTGAATTACTCGATGAATAATCAAAGAAAAACAACCTGCACAGATTGCATCGTATACATTCTTCTTGTTAATCATAAAAGCGAAGATATAGTCAACAAAATAGCAATTTATCAAAAAAATATTCTTTGAAACACCGAATGAAAAATACGATTAAATATATTTGAGATAAATTTCGAATTAGATTTTTAGATGCAATCAGTGGAGCAGAGATAGCCCGGAGCCACATATAAATGGCTGAACTGGTGACTCTGCTCTGGTTACGGATTCAACAAATTAGTTATGGCTTTCCCTAGAATTTCGCCAAATTTGTTGTGATAGTTGTGACGGACAGCACACAGAATAAAGAGAAGAAACACCGAAACCACTAATTTTTGTAATCTTAGACTACTTTCCTGTGAATGACATGACATTCAAAAAAGCATTTCTTAGGTCCCAAACATATGTTTGTGTTAATAAAGAAGCCCTAAAAAAAGTTATGCTGTGCTGTTGGGGCACAGACTTACATATTTATAGACTAAACGATTGCTCTACTGTTCACTCTCTGTCTCACTAACCATAAGTCTGGTCTTCATTGGAAGTGGACATACAGTGAATGCCTTCTGAGAAAAATCATGCGATACATTGATTAAGCCCACAATTGCCTGGTTGCTAAATAGAAGGTAGGAAATTGAAAAATTGGTATCTTTTTGCTTTTGGCTCAACACACAAATAATTTATCAAATTTTGAGGTCAATCGAGTAATTGTATAAATAATTTATTATTAGAAATATAATAAGACCTCAATTGAGAAGAGAAACAAAATTTGATTTGAAAATTATTAATGGATTTAAAAACAGAATGAGAGCTGAGATCAGGAGTGAAATCCTTAAGCAGTTTTGAGAACAAATTATACAATTAGTTATGTTTAGTATAATTTTATAAATTATATAACACTTCGAAGAAAATAAATTTCGTGATTCGTTCAGTGATTTTTGGCTCAATTTCTCAAATATTTATTTATCTCTGATTTAATGCATATTCGATATAATATCAAATTTTGCTCAGGTAATGCCCCTCAAGCTATAAGTGCTTTTAAATGTAAATATTTGCCAATATTTCTGAGAATTTATACAAAATATATTCAATGAAAATGTGATTATTTTCTCGCAAAAAACTTTTATGGCTTTTCGTTAAAGTTTTAAATTAACGACAAATCGTATCGTAAATAATAAATGGCTGAATAGGATGATCAAGGGAAAGGACTGGTAAATGTTGCCCATAGGATTTGAAAAACTTTAAAGTGGTTTATATAAACAAGCACTAGGTCTTTTAAGGTTTGAAAATCCTTTTGGCTATTTTGGATATATATCTTTCTCTTGAATACCTTGATCATTCCTTATTAAAACATAAAATTGCGCTGAAAATGATGACAAATGTTCTATGTATACACCAGGGACATTGTATCAAGGTTTGTCAAGCTCTTAGCAACAGGTGGATCAGACAGGGTTTTAATAAAAGATGTAATTAATCCCATAAATTCAAACAAAATATCCTGTTTTGGTTTAATTCAGTTCAACTAAATTTAGCAAGATGGTGTATTTTTAGAGGAAAATGTCAAAAACTTCGAGTGAAGAATAATTCTTTCGAGTGCTTAAAAATCATGAGGGTTTTAAAATTGTTGCCAATAGGGGTTTTGGTTTGACCCCCTTGGCAAACCCCATGTCGTATAATTAATTGTAATTCAATTCTAAGCGAAATTCATATGACATTAATCTTATTTTCTTCTTTGAAACTGAATTATTGCTTAATTTTATGATTAAATTGTAATCAATTGGAAAAACAAATAAAAACTCATTTCAATAATGAATATGTTTTGCATTTTATGGCACAAAAAATGCAATTAATTTTTGACTTTTTCTCAAATAAATGCAAATAAAATCGGCGCAAATGAAATGGTGTTGAAATTTAGAATTAAAATTTGATGGATAACTTACGTGCGACTTCTAAGCTCGCGTTTCTGCTCTTAGTCTTTCCCACTTCATTCTTGGCCAAACAGTAGTAGATTCCTGTATCGCCGTCTCGTTTATTATGGATTACATGCAAGAAAAATAATGAACCGCTTGGAAGGACCATACGATTGGCTGTATTGTGAACCAACTCATTGTCTTTGTACCTGATTATTATGAACACACATTAGGCTTAAGTTTCATTTGTTACCAATCGATGAGACAAATTTCAATCTATTTTATACGCGATTATCATTTGAGTTATCCTTGACTACAGTAATGACAATTACTAATGACAATAATTTTCGATTTTTTCTGCAATCAAAGCAAACTTATCTATGATCTCGACTCTAAATCAGAGATGAGCAAGGGGATCCACCAAAAGTCCCTCTCTAGCATAAAATTTTGGAAACCTCTCCTGTTTTGAAGCGAAAATTTTACTTTACTTCAACGCATAGATATTAGGATTTCCAAATATGTCGTTAATTTGAAAACCCCTCCTTTATTTTTTTGTCTGCGCCGAGCTTGCTCATCCCTGTTCTCAACTTCAAAATATTTTGTTCGTATTCTTTAAGACTATAATTTTCAGCTGACTATGATATGAGTGGAGAAAAACTAATGATTACAGAGATTTGATTTTAATCTATAATTGAAATCAAATTTTCATTTCGTCTCATCAAAAGAAGTGCCAAAAATATTAATTATATGCAAAGAATAGACTCACCATTCGATTGTTGGCGCGGGCTTTCCATCGGCCTTGCAGTTGAGTGTTGCAGGTTCGTGCTTTTTCACCACCACATTATCCGGGTGCTCTGTTATACGGGGCGGACGTAATTGGGCTGAAATCAGACAAATAAGACATTATTAAAATGAATTTTCTCAATAAATATAAATGTTTTAGTGATTTATTCACAGATTTTACGATAAATTCAATGGAATTTTGATAACTTTATTAACACTCTATTCATACAATTCTTAACTTATTTATTGCAATAATTTGAGCCCTGAATAAAAGGTAATTACTTTGGTATCTGTCTATCAATAGGTGTTTCATCCGATTCCACGATAGCGTGAAATATGAATCAAAAACTTGAATATTCTTTTGGCCGGAAAAGTGTATTAAAGTGAGGCATAGAAAGTGTGTAAAAACACGTCTTTATTATACAATTGTTGGAAATATAGTTTCATTTCAATCTGTTATTCATATATGCATTCAATAAACGCGATGTAAGTTAAGGCAAATATCTATAATTTAGTGCCGAAAACGTGAATTTAATGACTCTTCGCTCAGAATGAGAAACATTAGAATACAATAAAAATGCAAAAAATAAAAAATGCTTATTGTTTGGGGTGTATTAGCCTCACCGGCACAGTATATTAGCACCGGTGCTCTCGCTGTTCATCTCAAGCGAAGGCAACACTCCCAGGAAGTTATGCTTATAATTAATTGAATACTTGTTTTCAAATCATAAATTCATTTTTAATAAAACATATTTTATGTGAATTAAATTTCTATCATTTTATGTAAGAAATGCAATAAAACCCAAAAATATTTTGTCAATGCGTTCATAAAAGTCACATAAAATTGATTTTTCTTAAAAAATGTCTTAAAATGGTTTCTTATTTTTATTTTAAGATAATATCAATATTAATGAAATTTTCCATAATTTTTGTTTGTTTTTATAACACATTTTCAAAATAAATAACTAAATTATGTATGAAATGGAGAGATATATCCAAAATAATCAGTTTTTAATGATTTCAATTAATGATTAACCAATATTTCTGTTAAATTTGTAAATATTGCTCCAGGGTAAGACTCTGAAAGGTTTTTTTCTTTGTTTTTTCGGTTCAATTTCGCACATTTGAGTGCTATCTGTGAATCGGTGCACAACTGACCGTTTCATTGCTTTTGATGACTAATTAGAGAGATATCAATGAATTATACCATAATTTGAGAAAATAATTTCGACCATAAATTTGCTTAAATTATACCATAAATAAGACAACGATTGGAATCACTGACAAAACTGATATACAAAATGATGCAAAAAGAAGACCGAAACAAATCTGAGAAATGATTGCATCGATTAAACAAAACTTAAAGCAAAGGAGAGAAAAACGTGAATAATATTAGTCTTGATTTGGAGGAACAGAAAATCTGATTTAGAGTTTTGATAGCAAACACTGATATCACCACTCATTTCATCTCATTTTTTATTTCTGATTAAATAATAAATTCGTTTTGAATGAGAATATGGTATAAGTTGTGACTCTTATTAGTCGATGCAATTATTTTTGGCTCAGTTTTGCAAATAATCAAAAGGGAAATAAATTAAACGAATGAAAGCAAACGTATTTGCAATGCATTTGAGAGAAAGAGGAAGAAATAAATTAGAAAATTCAAAACTTTCTGTTTTTTCTGTAAAGCCTCCAGAAATGTGTTGTAAATCTTATTCCGAGTCCTAGTATTCAATATTAAGTGAATGAGTTTTTTTCGCTGAATTTCATCACAAATGCAAAGACAGCGAACTTTATGTAATTCTTTATCTTTTCTATTCATTCGACTTTAAAAGAGGTCAACAAATTGTTTCAATCGATGTCAGGATTTATTCTGTGCCGCACAAGAAGCGACATCAGTATTCTCAGTGAACCGAAAGAGACCGGTAGACCAGTGCCAACACACTGACTACACAATTGTCACAATTGATATTTTACACTGAATTAAACTCTCATTAATATCTGATTAAAACAGTATTAAATAAATTATTCGCTTTTAATGCTATCAAACAAAACAAAATCCGCAGAATTTTTCTCATTTATCATTATATCAGGCAAAAAGATTTTCTTGAATGTCAATTAGAATTTACTTTTCAAACTAGCTCTCTCTCTCTCTCTCTCCCCTATTGAAAGCACTTTTTTGTGATGGATTTGGTAATTGAGTTCATTGAACATAGCATTGAAGTGATCGCCCATTGAATGTCATGTAGTCGTCACTCAAATGAAAATAAGTTTTAAAAAAATAACTCAAGTCTTATATATTATGCGATGAATGCGATGTCGAGCCAAATGACAAAACTAATGGCTCGAATCAATCCTGACTTTACATTTGGATAAACTCTTCTGTCATATAATAACCACTCAAAGGTTGTTCTTCTGTGCGGTCTTCAGCTCAACAATATTTATTTGTCGTCCCAATCCATAAAACATTAACTGCTTTTTTTGTTAATTTCCCTCAAAGCTGGTGATCTTATTACCTGTCGTGAGCTATATATTGAATTTTACGCAAAAATAAATTATTGTTTGATTTCCAAATTAATTGCAAGAACTCATAAGACCCTAAAACTTAATTGAGGCTAAATTATTGGATAAAAGTGCAAATTCTTTGTATTGAGAAATGATCAAATCTAAATGCATGTTATCATTGAATCAGAAATATTTCTCATGTAATCCAGTACTTAATACTATTAGAGAACTTCTTAAGTTAATAGAGTGTTATTCAAATAATTCAAAAAACTAGTCATTTGCTCATTAAGCCAAATACCACATAAGACAGGTAAGTCTACAGACTGGTACAGAATTCGAGACAATAATAGATCCGATGATGAGAAGGATATTCTAATTAATTCTCATAATTTAAAGTCATTAAAAATTAATATCAAGAATGAAATCTCTGAGAGAATCAAATATTCGATAAGCACTCAATGAATGGACTCAAGATTTCCAATAAAAGTAACTGAAGAATAGGGAACTGCTTTATGACGTAAACCAATGATTTGTTGTAATATTACTCTCTGCCAGACATTAAGAAAATATTAATTTTTGTGATGATTTAGTTTATTCGTCAGAAAGCCATTAAAAGCTGTGTTAACACGATATTTGTGAAACACGAAGAAAGCCATTCACTTCTCAAATGCCTTAAAGTCGAGTCTAAAGTTTAGTCACTCACTCGGGAGAGAACCCAAACTTCTTAATGAGTTTTAAGACATGAATTAATGTTAATATCCTAATATCTATGTATGTTTGGGACAAGAGTTTAGTTAACTCAACGATAGCACAAATTAAGACGAGTTTATGTATAAGTTATCTGTTCAACAAATGCATACATATTTCATAATTCAAAGATTGCTTCAAACTATCGGATGTAATGTTAGTGAAGAGAAAAAATTACTTCTTTTCAGTTATATCCGACTTAAACGAACATTAAATATGAGAAACAACTCACTCAACACATGTATGGCCTCTCATATCAATATTTTAAGAATATCTCATTTAATATATGTATGAAAACTAGTTATTAAGACTAAACAGAAGCAATTTATCAATTATTTTCGCGATGAACAGCAAAATATGAGTGTAAAACATGTGACAAATAATCTTTCATTTTAGCTGAGGATAAGGTTTCAGTTTTGATATTCGTTTCACTGAGTTTCCAGTTGTGATAAGGAAAGGGTTGAAAACTTTTTATTCCAATTCTGGTCCAAAAAAAGAGATCAAAGATATCGAGTGTTTGTTTAGGCGATAAAGTGTTGTCGAAAGTGAAGTTCAAAGCATTTCATTCATCGAAGGACTGATGTTTGGGCACAGAATATGGGGAAAGGCTTAGAAGAGAGACGAATGACTCTTTTTATGCCAAACAGATATACTGCTATTTATTCTGTATTTGTGTTTGGCTTAACTCGAAACTAAGTTAAACACAACTCCCAAACATTGGCACAGAATTGGGAGTATATCTAAAATATTTATGATAAGAGAGTGTCTGTTATGTAAGACTACTTTTGCTTCGATGGTTACCAACAAAAGGGAGAGTTTGACTCCTCTTTGGACACAAATAGAGGCAAATGTTTTGTCTTCAATACTTCTCAGATAAATGTTTGGCCGCGAAATGCGATTAGTTTTCCCCTAAACTTATATAACGATTTGATTGACATTTATATCGGGTCTCGTATTTAATTGATATGAATAACACTTAAAACACACCCAACAAACAAAATATAGTCTTTTATATTAAATAATAGGCTTACGATCGAAGTTAAGATTAATATTATTATAGACATTATATAAGAATTATTAAATATTTATCATTTGATTCGATAATTTGTTTGATAAGACTTTTCAATCAATTCATTACTCGAAAAGCCATTGCTTTCGGCCATCAAATTAGAGATTAGAAGAAAAATATTATTTTAATGAAATAATTGCAAAAAATCGATTAAAACCGATACGAAAGGCAACAAAAAGTCATTGAAGAAAATCAATATTTAATTACTGTATTAAATGTATTCCCGAGAGCCGACCAATAATTAAATATAAGCGAGTAATTAGTGACAGATTTTTTAGGAAAAACTCCATTTCTATAAATTTATAATTATATGTAAGAATAAAATATCAATATTTTGAGTAGGGGCAATTTAAATAAAGTTATTAGCTCAGCATAATTTATTGAATTTTCGCCCAATTCATTAGCAAAACTGGATTACACTTTAAGTCTATTTATATTCAGTGCAGAAATTGAAGTGAACTTAAAATTATTGAACTCCTATTGACATTATTTTTATTTAAATTTGAAATTAGAAAAACAAATAAACATAATTTGAAAACGAAAAGCAAAAAAGTGAGGATTTATTTATTATTGAGAAAAGCATTTAAAGTTTTAATTCATTTTTTGCACGCATTGAGCACTCATTCGACTCAAACACTTTTGAAAGCCTTTCCGAAAGAGTAAAAAAACAGCCAATTCTTGGTTGAATGCATGCGATCGAAGCGATTCTCAAAATATTCTGTCCCAAAACCATAACAAACATTCAGTTTTTACTACCATTTGGGTCTGACATCCATTTACTCCTTATTATAATGGAGTGAAACAAAAATTTTAAAATTGTTTACTTAAATGGATTTTTGTTTATTAAAATAAAGTCTTCAGAAATCAGCTGAAAATTGTTTAACTCAGAGTCTAAGCAGAAGATAATTATTCAATAGATAAGAATAGGCAAAAGGCAAGGATAGGGAGGCAGGTGTGCGATCAGTGCGACCATAAAATTGACGGTTTCTTCTTATTTATTCGTCAATTCTTAACTAAATTAGTTTTGCAATAATTTTGCATTTGGTTAATGACTTTTATGGCTCTTTTGAAGTCTGAAAACCAAACGAAACACACATTTGTTGAATAATAGAGAGGATAGAAAAGGAAAACTCATTTTGTTTTTTTCCACTCAACTAATTAGTCGACGAATAATTCAAATGACGTCTGAGAAGAGAAGTGTAAAAAACAAATAATATATTTCTCGATAATAAATGCATTTTTAATTATTAACGGCATTCGTGTGAATGAATTGAATTAATAAACCGAATGAATAAGAGCTTAAATTTATTGCAAGTGTAAAATTCAATTAATTACCTAGATTGAAAATAAGGTCAATATTGAAGTCTATAATATCAGTGAAAAATTTATATTTGATTTGATATATGGACGCAAAACAAGCGATCATTCATAAGATTTTAGGCAAAGCGAAGCAATTTGTTTCTCAGTGGGATCTCAAACACAGATCAGCACAACTCACACCACAAACCCTGATAACTATTTTCCATTTCATTTGAAAAAATGTTTGATTCACTCAATGAGTCTCAGATGAGATGCTATGAGAACATCAACTCTCAGATTGTGATTAACAACCGTTTGATTTATAGTAAATTAATCTTTCAAAATATTTACACCGTGCAAAATCTGAAGGCAAACACACAAATGCTTTGTTTTAAAACAATATTTTCATTAATTTATTCATAAATATTAAACTATTTTTTATAAGAGTTTGAGAAGAAGTAAACGTATTATTATATAAAAAGTGCATTTCATGAGAGGTGTTCAGAGCCAGAGCTGACGCCCCAACTCTAATGACTTATGGATATGATATCAAAACTTAAGAACAAAAACATATTATAGGAAAGAATATAATTTTTCAGTAATAAGTCTTTGGATGGATTTCAGGGTGTCTTCAACTCTGTCTTACAATTCGATAGTCGAGTGATGGCTGTTATGGGAGTTCTTTAAAATATGTCAAAACGGGAAGAAAAGTGTACCAATTATTGGGTGTCAGGCCTTATATTAATTAGTGTTTCCCTCACTTTATTCACTGTTTGTTTGTTTCTCAGTGAAAGTCTTTTATGGTTTACAATGTTTTACTCACTATATTCTCATTGCGAGTGATTTCAGAGCTCAAGCCATCAGTTCCTCGGAATGGCTTCTGGTTTGGTCTTTCAGTACTTTAAACTTTGCTATTAATATATTTAAAAACTATTACTTTTCTTATACCACACACTAACTGATTATTTGACTCTCTCTCTCTCTCTCTCTCTCTCTGATTCTCTCTCTCTCTCTCTCTCTCTCTCTCTCTC
>JAQIWF010001576.1:0-11511 GCA_034694965.1 Ceratozetes gracilis | reverse complement strand
ACCAGTGCTCTCTTCCATGTATTTTATCTAATTAGAGGCCACCGGTTGTGCAAAACAGACACAAAATATATAATTTTCTAGAATTCTCTTTCTTTGATTGAATGTCAAAATATTTCAAAAGTTGACAGTTCTCTGAATATCACAAATTTTTATGACTGAAAAAGCAGTTTAACACAAGTTTAGTCATTTCTTTATTCAATTTCACCTTAAAGTAGTACTACTCTTTGAATGTTTAATCAAAACTAATAAATAAATTAATATAAAGTTTATATTAATATTTATAAACTCTTGCAATTTGTTTAAAAAGATATAACATATTAATGTAACTAAACTTCTTGATCTTAAGTAAGACTCTAACTAATCATTGGTCAGTTTTATTCCCATACAATGTTTGGTCAAAAGGCTATACAATTATTTAGTGACACTTTGAGTGGAAATTATAAACTATTTGATGGTTTTTTGTATGATTTCATAGTTTTTTGAGTGTCTTTTTATAAAACACTTTATTCAGAAATTTCTTTTCAATCGCCAGAAGAGGAGATTCACATAAAAGACTGCAAATAAGTCCAAAGATGAATGAGAGGACCAGAGTTGGTATGAATGCATATAACTGTCATCAAAAGGAACTGTAAGTCAATTATTCTAGAAAATAGATGGTTTACCCCATCGTAGTGATTGACTGCAATTCGTTCGCGAATTGTTCCCAATTTCATCCAATGGACAATCGGATGAACTAAATATACTGAAAAAGTTAATCTCGAAAGTGGTATCAATGGTCCGAATGATAGTATTCTGTTGACAATCCCTCCCTTTTCATTAATGCACACCAATATTATCCATGCAATTGCTGAGGACCATAGAGTCCGGTGTAAAGAGCCATAAATGACTGATATAATTGGATTTGGTTGTAAACCCTTATTCCAGGGATAAATTGCAAACATAATTATTATTACAGTAACTGTCGTTAGAATCCATCCAATTATCAAATTATTTTTGTTCAAAAGTAAGTGCTTTCTCTTTGGATTGCCTTCAATTGAATGGATAAGTAGTCCCAAAAGGAGTCCGATTCCATACGAACCGAAGTGAGAATACGGTTTGATATAGAATTGCAAAACATATGATAGCCTTTCCCTAAACCAAACATTTTAATCAAAGATTAATTTAATTTTCATTACTTACTCTACTTTGGGCTGACCAAAGAGAAGTGTCGGAGGATATCCATTAACTCCCAGTATAATTGCAGTACTTATTGTACCCATAATTATAAATAAAAATATTATGATTGCAGACAACTTTTTATACGAATAGATGTATGGAATGACAACCAAAAGGGACAGAATATAAAAATGGAGATCACATCCCAAATACCAGGTATGCAAAAGACACTGAATATTCAATTTTGATTAGATTTTGAATAAATGATGTTTAATATACTGACAATATTTTGTGAGTTAACCAAATGATTGATGAATAATACATTTGTCCACCAGTTTTGTTCACAATTTTTAACTGTAGGCTCAATAATCTCGTGCCAAATGGGACCCGAGCCCCACAGTGGCACTATAAAGGTAAGGGAAAGGGTGAACAGAAGATGGGGCAGAAAACGCCAAATTCGGTGCAATAAATAAATATTTAGACTAAAAGTTTTATTCCGTTCAAAATGTCTTATTGTGAGGTGAAAGGTCAAGAGTCCACTAAAGTGTCAAAAAGTATAATATTGAAAATCTGGACAATTGACTGTCATTTCAATTGAATACCTTATTAGAAAGAATGTGTCGACAGCCAGGGATCCATTGATAACAGGAAGAAACCAAATGCTTGTGATAATATCTGCTGCAGCAAACGATCTGCGGAATACCTGGAAACTAATCCAACCATAACAATGTCCCAAAATGACCCAACTTATACTGAATAATCGCATTCCCTGAAGACATTTCAGACTTTGATTTTGGTTCTCAACAGTCAGCAAACGCTTCAAATTGTTTTGTACCGCAAATGACTCTAAAATAGAGTTTTTGCCTTCAAATGTATGATTGATTGTTCCCATAATTAACAAGATAACCAAAATGGAGATATAAAATCTTTAAATCCAATTGAAAAAGTCATAGATTTAACATGAGTTAGTTCCTTGGTTATAAATTAAAACTTACATTGATATAAATTGATAGACATTCAAATTGACTAATTTGTCGCTTAAAGATCTTTTCACTTCACAATGGATTTCATTTAAATTCAGTCCGATTTTTATTCGCTTTAATTCTGAGACAATTATATTCAAATTTATACAAAAATACTTAACTGTTTCAATGAATACCTGATGTAATCATATTTTTGATATCCCTTTCACTACAGATCGCCGGCAAACAAATCCCTGATCTATAGAACAGGTAATGAAAGAAATGGGCGTTCATTCGACTGATGTGATGGAAGACCTAAAACATGTAAATATGGACATAGTTTCAGTGATATCTTAAAAGCAATACTTTTCCTGTTTTTGAGAAGCCATCAAATTTATGTCCAATCAATGTTCCAATGGAGTGGTAGGGCTCTCTTTTTGGCATTTTTATATCCAAATCTATCAAACAATAGGAAGCGTTTGATATTTCGAGGCACTCATCATAAGAGCCCATATCATTAAAAGTTCCCTCCAGTAAACCGCTCGGAATTTTACCGCTTGAGTCAAACACTGGTATAAATTGTTTTATTGAAAATCTTTATATTTTACAAATTGGCTCACTTTTAACAGCAGTGTAATCCATGTTTGCTATTGAGTCGATGTAATGAATAATAGCTTGCGAACAATTCTTATTAACCAATACATTTTTCATTAAATTGAGCTTGAATCTTTTAACAGAAGAACTATTAATCATTTGTCGAACAGAAGAAGACACAAAATTTTCTAACAATTGCCAAGACTTCAAATATTCACATTTTGTAGGCCTTTCGCAAAAAGCAATGAAGATTAACAATAAATAGATCTTCATTTTAATTCTCATGAAAGAATTGATTAAGATGAGCATGCTAGTTCTCTTATATAAAATTTCAAAATCAGAAAAAAATATGAGAATCATTAGAAAAAATTGTCTATAAGTCCTGTTATGAAATCTATCACTAGTTTAGTATTCTTTAACAATGACTTTATCCTAATTATAGGTTTAATTTGCAATATTCCAGATCATTGCGGCAATTGTGGCACAAATAACCTTTCATTCCCACGAGTCATCTCATATGTAAGTCATTCAATGAAATTTCATTAACATTATTTGTTTTAAACAATTTATAAAAAGTGAGCAAACATTTGATTCAGTGATGAATATTAGGCAAACATATCTATCAAATTGAATTCAATACTCAAATATGAGAACATTTATATAAAACATTTTGTTTGATAATTAAATCATTTTATAATATTTGTTTGAGATATCCCACAGAGTAGAATAAAATATCCGAATAAAGCGATTGTCAGCTTAAAGAAAGTAACAAGATAAAACATAATTTATATCTTGTAAAAAGCATAGAATTGATACTTACATCGATTAAGTTTTTGCGTTTAATACAGAAAAAGTTTAAGAAAGTGAAGCCAACTATGGTTTCACTGATTCTCTTGACAATGGACTGCAATTCTGTACGTCTGGGGACTGACAATAGAAATAAATTGATTGAATTTATTTTATTGTAGGGTTTCTGAACTGTTGCTGATATGAGGGCTGCAGAAGAGCTGACAATATATAAAGTGTAGAAGAAATTCAAGAGAATTATAATCCAAATAATGGCAGCGAATAAATTCATTTGAATGAAAACGAGTTGATATGAAAAGCATATGAGAAGTGGAATACAAGTGCTTAGAGTCGAGAAAATGAATTTCCGCCAAAACTTATTGAAATCAATGATTGAGGAACAGATGCGGTCGTGTTCTGCAAATATTACGACCGCTGTATCTGAGCGCCAGTTCTTCTTTCTGTATGATATACGAGACGCCAATTTGACGAACAAATTGTTTACCTCTTCGAGTCTTATCACTAAATAATAACAAAGAATCTGAAAGTAATACGAATTAATGGACGGAATGCCAATCAAATAGAAGAACCAAATGATATGATTAATGACCCAAAAGAAGCCATAAGTCGACAAATAAGAGTATTTGCAGTTAACGTAATATAAGATAATAATTGTTATGATCGACGTTAAGTAAACGAAATAATTGATAATTTGTGTCACTCTTGTAATCGTTTTGATGCCCTCATACAGATCCACAAACATTTTGCTCTTCCAAAGACCCACTTGTGAGGGAGGGATCAGACCTTTAAGTGAATTGACATTTGCCTTACTCCTAATCACTCCTTTAATTAAAACATACCTTTAAGAGAAGCGAAAATCTTAATCCAGATAAACTCATTCTCGTTTGACATGACGTAAATGAGGGACTGATACGAGGCATTAATATTGATCAGAATAAATGGTATAAGAAAGTAAACTCTATTCCCACCAAACCATTGCGTGAAATCACCCAAATGTACCAAAAAGTGGTGATTATCGGGTAATAACAAACACCAGATCAGTCTTATAGTGTTGGCCGACAAATATATGAGCAAAATATGATTCCAATAGAATTTTGAGCCTTTGGACGACAGTTTGTTTTTGATCAGATAATCTTTGAAAGGCTCAGAAAGAATAGTCATTTCTATTAATCCCTTTTCAAGTTTCGTCGCAAAATTCTCATCAATCAATTCATTCATACTTTCGTCAAATTCATCGAAATTCTGAACCTGGTTATTTGTATTCGGCTCCATCTTATTCGATGAATAATTCTAATTCAAGTGCAGTGAATATAATGGAAAATAAATTATTTTATTGATTTTCTGCAAAGTTTGAAATGAGGACAGAATTCTAAATTACTTTATTTTTCATTAATGTTTGCATTGCATGTCATACTTCAATATGCCATCGATTATTGCCATGAGTTTTAAGTAAATTATTTCTATTAATTTTCTAATAAGTTTCTCAAATTTTTCTCATTTTTGAAATACTAGACTCTAGTAACTAGAGCCTATACTCAGATATATTCAACACAAATATAAATATTTTGTTTTTAGAAAAACATATTTTTGCTGAATTTGGGGACAAAAATAACTCTCAAATCATTGCAATAAAAAGAACAAGAATTGTTTAAAAAGAAATGTGGAAATCATAACAGAAAATAATAAACTGTAAAACTGAGTTCAACAAAGACAATGACATTATGGTTTGTAGGCAAATTGCAAGATTAATTATTTTGCTGCTAGAATCTTCAAATTGACTTAAGCATGAATTTGAAAACAACAGATCAATAATTCAAAGTTTGATAATTGCATTGAAATTTTTTAGACTGAAAAACAGTTTGAATCCATTAAAATGATTACACGTCTGAGAAAACAGTGGAATATAAGTGTAGTTTTTAGTGCAGAAGTTATTATTAGACAATCTTTTGTAGCGATGAGTGCACTAAACTTTTTCTTATTCTGAGCCAACATCACATCCTCGTCGCTCCGGAGCTACTCTTTAGACGTTTCCATTTATAGCTCACATCAATCCTTGAGTTCTTCACAACTATTCTCTATCTGACTATTAGTTCAGAAGCTCTTCTGTTGGATAGGCTTTCAAAGCAAAACTCAATATTAAATATTTACCAAAGCTTTCTATTATGTAAATAACGACAATTTATTCAATGCTTAGCATATGTTTTGCTAGAATTCAGTCTTTTATCAGTAATTGTGAATTTAATTAAGACTAAAATGATTGAATCAGAGGAGTGTTGTCTGAATATTTGCGATTTGGATGACGACGTCTTATTACTTATATTTTCTTTACTCGATTTCGTAGATAAGGTTAGAATTCAAAGGGTGTGCAGTCGATGGAAGGGTTTGAGCTCTTATTTATTGTCTCGACAAACCTGTCTCTACTTCTCCGATAAGAATGACTTCGATATTGAGTTGTGTTGTCCCGATGCAGAACCTGATGCCATATCAACTGAAGTGATAGAATTCTCCAAATTAATAACATTTGACTATCTCTTAGTGTTGGGTAATAACGAGATGTCCGAATGGGATGACGCGGCCGAAGATATTATGAATGCCGCCATCAAAAAGTGTCCAAATCTTAAGAAAGTCGGACTCATTGACTACTTGAGACTCGAGAGTCCTATTAGACTCATATGTGATAACTGTCATCAAAGTCTTGAATCGATTGATATGATTGGATTCAAAAAGATATCAATAACTGTGGCGGAAATGAAGAGATTAGCAGAAAAATATCCAAATTTAAACCAAATCAGAGCCATCTCTGCTTCTTTAGCCGTGGCTGAGGAGAGCCTTAAGGCTCTGTTTGAAAATTGTCGACAATTGAAAAGCTTTGTAATGCATTCAGAATTGGTGTATCCCCCCAGTTGGACGCCATGGGGTCGAATGGGTCAGTACCACAGAATCAATGGCGAGTGCTATTCATATTTGAGTGAAAATATTCGTGAAATAAGAACTGATATAAGAATCATGGACAATTCTGGACTCTTATCTCTAAGTGGAAGCAGGGGTGGACCCAACCTCACCTGTTTGGATCTGAAAGGAGGTACTTGGGATGGATGGTGGCTACAAATTATAGCTCAGGGTTTACCAAATTTGCGGATTCTTCGGTGTTCTAAGATATCTGTGTTTTCTGATGACGATCTCGAAGATATTGCACTCATCAGTCAATTAAGACATTTAAGAGAATTATATTTAGACATTTCAACCAAATCCTTGGTCTTACACTTGGATGATGTGGTGTATGGCGTAATGCAAGGCTGTCCTCAAATGTCTAAATTTGAATTATTCAATGCCTTCCTTACGGATCGTTCATTGATTCACATAAACAAGTATTGGCCACAACTCTATTACCTCTCATTAAGTACTCAAATGAATCCCAATATTACGGATCAAAGTATTGACTCAATTAGTGAACTCAAAAGTCTAATGTATTTGAATCTAAACGGCACTAATATTAGCGACTCTTTCGTCAAAGTGTCTCAAATGTGTACAAAACTAAAGGACATTAATTTGGAGTACACTCTCATCACAAATATCACAATTGAATCGTTTATAGAGGCGGCGATTCTACGACCGTTTGATAAGATTTCAGTGGACATCGCCGGCACTGACACCGATACTCAATATTTAGAATTACCCTCCAATTTGAAAATTTTTCTCTGAATATTTAGATAACTCATGATTTACTAATGTGTTAATGACATTTTGCAAACTCTTTTATTCATGTGACTATTATGCAATAAACAAATATTGATATCTTGATAAATTATCGAGTTTCATTATTCAATTATTAATAACGAGTCTGAAACTAATTAATTATTGAATGACTTAATTCCTATTGGAGTCTGCAA
Organism: Ceratozetes gracilis; assembly: GCA_034694965.1. NCBI lineage: Eukaryota > Metazoa > Arthropoda > Arachnida > Sarcoptiformes > Ceratozetidae > Ceratozetes > Ceratozetes gracilis. The sequence continues at coordinate 4,103 of JAQIWF010001576.1, read as the reverse complement.
TTTGCAGATCAAATTAAGTCTCCTATCGATTAAATATTTATGATGTGAAGGGAATGAGCTAGTTCGTGCTTAAGTGTCATAGCATTTGTAATATGCGTTGATATCTGTTAGTAACAGACAGTCTGTTCTCAAATAGCTTTGCATCGAATCAATAGGATATTCAATGTTTGTTCAGATATCTAAATCAAACATTTATTGTTTTCATCGATCATTTTAATCAGTCATATCTGATATAATCGATAATAAATCGATTTGTTTTAACTTTTAATAAATTATTCTTTAGACAGAATTTAACAAAAAAGAACTGAATATGGTTATTGTCAATGGGTTGATCTAGCACGAGTCTATAAAATTCTTGACATTCATTACTCTTAACAATTGTTATCAGAGTTGTGATTCTATAGCAATCCTTTTCACTAATTATAACCTGTGGTTAGAAAACACTTTTATAGTTCGACTTTAGTACGAGAATTGATGATTAGATAAGTTGTAATGTTATGCCATTTGATTAATGCTTTGTTATCGCAATTAAAACAAAACCTCAAATTAGAGATAAGTATTAAGTATTGAGTCGAGTGTTCAGAATTGAAGGTGTTTTGGATATCATAACACATATTACGAATTTTATATATGAATTTTGCAATACTTATTCAATAACTGAACCAATACTTTGGTTGAGAATTAGACATATGTCGCACTTACTGACGACAAACCACTCAATGTTTTATATGAGAAGTTTTAACTCGAATATAATTTTAAAACTCAATTTTAATGCCTTTGTTGAGTAGATAAGGACTAATTGAAGTCAAAATGAATTTCAGTCCCGATCTTCAGTATAAGGTTGAGACCAAAAGTTTCTGTGAAGTTTGTGGTGACAAAGCTAGGGGTTGTAATTTTGATGCCATTACCTGTGCCTCTTGCAAGGAGTTCTTTAGGAGAAATGCGTTCAAACAAAGGGTAAGCTAGATAATACTAATTGCACAGTTGTTCTTAAATGACAGACCATTTCAATTAATACGTCTGTTAATTGCATTCTTCAATAATTGTCTTAAAGGGCCTGAAGTGTTATTTTCAAGACAACTGTACCATTGATGTGATTTCACGTCGTTTTTGTGCCTCCTGTAGACTTAGGAAATGCTTCGATGCGGGGATGAAGAAGGAGTACATTATGAGTGAAGAGCAACGAAATGCTCGTAAAGTGAAGATCAATGAGAAGAAACAAATTAAAAATTCACGAAAACATTACTTAAATTCTGATAAAAACTATGACTCGAATAGCGCCGACGGCTTTTTAGATGAGCCAATGCATTATACCATTACATCAGATGTTCCCCCCAAACAAACCCAATCATCTCCATCTTCCCCTTCAATAGACAGTGGTGTTGACAGTCCAGGTCTTCCAATGAGCTCTTTCGCAAATTCAGATATTTTCGGATACGAAGAAAAGCCTCGAATTAAGAAAAGACATTCATTTGGAGACATATTCTCGACAAATGATATGAAGGATTCAGAATTAAAGAAGGAGTCAGAGGAACGAACCAACCATTTTGAAGAGAAGAAGCAGAAGTGCAATGAAATTAATTTAAACCCTTTCCCATCAGACATTGAAACAGTAACCAAATTGTTGAGTAAAGTGAAGATAATTAGAGAAAGTAATTACTATCCGACGAAATATGCGCTTCTGTTTCGACAGAGCGATTCCGGACAACAATTGACACCTAAAGAGAAGCATAAACTCAAGCATTTGGTGTCTAACATACAGCTAATGCAGGCCGAGACCATACACTCCCTGCCCTGTAGTGGACGGTTCATAGATGTGGTCAAAATAACTGAAGTCATAACTTATATGTTGATTAAAATGTGTAAAAATTTAACTGCTTTTCAAGAATTGAGTCAATCGGACCAAATAGCTCTGGTGAAGGGCGGGTGTATGGAAACACTTATCTTGAGATCTATAATGACGCTTAATCTGGAGAAAGAAGTCTGGGAGTCTATGGTATGCACTTTGATTAGTAGTTATGTTCCTATTTATGGTTTATTGACAGGACTTGGAGAGGAACTGCAAGTTTTCCCTCAAAATGGAAGCATTAAAAGATGTCAATCAAATGGTATATGAGGCGCACCGCAAGTTTGCCCTCTCTTTTGCACCCGAGTGGAGATTTGACGACAATGTTATGTCACTTTTGATCGCCATTTGTATCTTTTCTCCCGATAGGCCTAATGTGACAAATGTGGACAAAATTAGGTAACATTTGATTGAAAAGTTTGCAAATATTTTAATCGATTATTGTATGTCAGGACTGAACAGCTCTGTTATGTACAGCTCCTGAGACGCCATTTGGAGACCATTTATGACTACACTATAGTTGAGTCTACTTTCCAGAAGCTGATGGATCAGCTCACTTTAACCAAGACTATTAGTGAGGGTCACATTAAGGCATATTTCGATGTCAACACCAGTAAGATGGAGGAGACAGGCATTAGCCGACTCCTTATGGAAATTTTCGATCTGAGCCCTCAACACAGTCCCGACACTCAGTTAAAAGTTGTCGACTAAAAGACCTTACATTTCAAGTGCTCCAATGGGTCCTCAATGAGAACTTCTCAAATTCATCATGCTTAAATTGAAATATATATTGTGCAAAACTAATAAGTTGCTAAGTTCATTTTTAACTGTTCCCAATGACAATTGAATTATGCTGAATAAAGTTTATTTTATTAAGACTATCTCTAGATTATCCAAAGTTTAAGATCCGTCTCATATAAGTTGAGTCAGTCTTATAAAAGTTGAATAAATATTTCAATTTAAATGAAATAATTGTCTGTTTATTACTGAATGAGTGAACGACTACTGAATGAGTGTTTAGGCGTTTGCGTCACAAATAACTCTCTTTTGTATTGCTTTCAATGCATTGCTGTTGAGATGAACTCATGTTTGCAATGAGTTATGGCTTAACAATCAGTCCATTCATATCTCATTCATCTGATAATCATATTATGATTTAAAGTGATTTCAAAAGTGACTCAAATAATACTTGTTTTCAAGTATTGGTAGTGAATAAGTCACTTAACATGCGGTCAAAACGTAGAGAAGAGCCCCTCTATAGACAAGTTTTCAAAATTTGTGATTCACTCCTAAAAATGGCTCATTTAAGTGATGAACATATCGTACAACTCCTAAGAACTCTGAAGACGTATATTCAAGACTTTCACGTGAATTACATGACTCCAGTCTTCAGATCTTTTTATGAGGAACTATTGCTTGTCTTACCAGAGGACAGGCGGGTAATCAACACACTTGGAGACCGCGGTTGGATAATGGATGATGAAGTGGATGCCCGACAATCGATAACAGATATGATTAATCGATTCATATTAAGAGCTAATAATAACCCAAACCAAGCATTGAATCAAAGATTTTTAGGAGTGCTTCGCGACCGAAGAGCACTCGAATTATTGGAAACCCATTTCCTAACCCTTCCTTCAGCGCCAGATACGATGGCCTCACCATCAAAGACACCGTCACCAGAAATACCTCGCAGTGAATACGACAACGATGTGACCACGTGGTCACCACAGGAATGCCTTCATCATATCGAGTACACTATGGAAGCCGTCAAACAGGGATCGGCTACCGTTGGACTGAAGAATAAAGATTCGTTTGCAGTGATTTTGGCTCTCAAGCGAAGCACATCTGAATTGAGTGCTCACCAGAAGAAGATAATCCCATTGGACTCACACTTAGGCATATCTATCGCCGAACTCACTGCTGACGGCACAGAGTTGTCCCGATATATGAGCAATGAGTACACAAACCAACGCTATGCCCACAACGAACCCCTTCCTATCGAAAGAGTGGCTCAGATTTTAATGAGTAAAATGACATCTAATGACGATCTGAAACATTCGACCGGATCTCTGATTGCAGGCTTTGATACTAAAGGTCCGCACATATACCAGACCTGTCTGTCGGCCATCAATGTTGACTATAAGGCGATATCAATCGGCGCCGGATCTCAATCTGCAAAAACATATTTGGAGAAAAATATGGACAGTTTCGCCGACTGTGACCTCAACCAATTGGTCCGACACGCGTTACTCGC
>JAQIWF010001575.1:0-11515 GCA_034694965.1 Ceratozetes gracilis | reverse complement strand
CTCTCTCTCTCTCTCTCTCTCTCTCTCTCTCTCTCTCTCTCTCTCTCTCTCTCTCTCTTCTCTCTATTTCTTTCTTTTATTGAATTTCGATCGCAAAGAGTGTCTTATTCTGAGTTCAAACTTTGTCTGGAAGGAGGCTTACGTGGGTAATAGAAATAGCAAGCTTTAATCAAGGCTTAGAACGAATAATCAGTGTCAATTATTCAAAGCACTACAAGTATTGTCAAAAGAGACTCTGAAATGTTAAATATTCAGGAGCAATTTGGTTAATTAAATTATCGAAAGGGATAAGCATTTGCGGGTCACTTACTAACAAAGTTTGTCAACCAATCGATCGATGCATTGATTAAACTGCTATTCACTCGACTATTCACAACCAAAATAGAAACTATCAAATATTAAAATTCAATTTAATGATACATTTGATAAAACTTCGCTCATATATCGATCACTAAAGCCTTTCCAAAGTTATGTATGTAATTATGTTTACATGAAACTCACAATTCTGTTCTTGTTAAATCATTACACTCCGTGTAACTCTTTATTTTTGAATCTATAGTAGAGTTTAATAAATTTTGTCATCAATTAAACCCAACTTTTATCCTTCAAATCATAACATTTGATTGATTGGATCTAGTCAAAGGATTCGATCAACCAGAATTCAACTAATTGCCATTTAATTGCATATTATTTATGGTAGAAGTAAAATTGAAAAACAAGCTAAATATGCTCTTGCAATTATTAACCTTTCAATGCCTAATATTGAAGTTTGCTGGCTTAGGACACTCGATTGTTTGATATTGTGACAAGATAATTTATTACACAATGAAATAGCGAATTTTGAATGCACTCTAATAGTGTTCAAAATAATTAATCATTGGATGCGATTACCCGTCCGTTTGCATCAACTGTTGCTTAGTTACCATTATATGAATGAGCATTGATTTGAATGCGCTTTTTTGGGCCAAAGAAGTGATTTTTGGTGCAATTAAATGAAATGAAATAAAACCAAATGTCTCTCAATTTCTTATCTATCGTTTGAGTGGTGCCACGAATCGCATAATAAATCCTAATTGAAAACACACTTCCATTTATTTGTACTGCATTTGAGGATCACATCACTGCTTCATTAAAAGTAGGAATGGCCAAGGGCCAATTCTAGTCGAGATCACTTTTATTTGATTTGATTTGCTATTTTATATTCTTATACTGTATAGTAGTCATTATCTAGCAAAATTGGATTCCACTAGACAAGGTTTATGGACAAAACAATTCTTTTGAATGTCCATGGCTTTATCTAGACTTCTTTTTGCTTTGACTTAGTGATAAACCCCCTATTCTTCCAATACATTTATACTGGAATTAAGAGATTCGTTTCACTGCAGATATTACACAAAAAAATCAAATTTCGATAAAAGAAAACAAATAAAAAACTAAAAGAAATTTCAGTGAGGATACTATCCTCGAGAGTAGAGCTCAGATACCTCGAAGACAACCCATGAAAAGTCATTCTATATTTAATTGAAGGAAATATTCTCATTAATATAATTCCAATTAAGAGATCAACTAATTATTTGCCATCAGTTCAATGATAGTGACGTTGATGTCTGTCCAATGTCTGTCCATTAAATCAAATAAATCTGATTAAAGTCCGGTTCGTATAAACCACTCAAATAGGCCTCAAATTTGTTAAAAAGTAATGAATTAGTTGGGAGTCGACGAAATTCTCAAAGTTTTAGCCGTTTTTCACAGTCAATGAACACAAAAGAAGACAATTCAGTATTTGATTTCTCCGACACTTTAGACTCATCTCTAAGTGTATAATAAATAAATTGGGACTACATTTGAAAGAAGAGCTACACAATAGTGAGACTGAAGAGCACTTTACAAATGGCATCGCAACTTGCAACTCATGGAGAAGTCATTTTCTGCTATTTTATGAAAACACTTTCTACTATTTTACAAGACTTCATCATTCAATGCAATTACTGTGAATTGGGTTCAGTAGTGAGCCCTTAAGGAAATGCACTAATGAAACGACTAATCAATATCTGCTCAAACACTCGATTATTAAACATTTTATGTTTTGAGCCCATAATCGCACTTCAAATTGCATTAAAATCAGTAATTTGTCTCAAATTTATTCAAATTGATTTGGAAATAGTTTTCGTTTTCTTATCTCTCCTTCATTTGAATAATTGGATTCTTGTCACTGAACTTAAAATAATGTAATCTATTCGGGAATTTGTAACAAACAAAGAGCTGAAGATTAATTGAGCCGTAAATAAGACGTTTGCAAATGTAATGGAGATTTAATTTGTAATTTAAATGAAATGAAAATCTCTTTATATAAACATTAGTCTAAAGAATAATATCACGTAAGAAACGAAACGAAATTTTTGACTCACATTTGCTCTCACTTTGAATGTTATCTCAAATATGCAGTCATTTACCGAATGTAATACCGAATCAAATGAACAACTCTTTCATTAGTTGTACTCTCAATATAGCATTACTTCTGCAAAATACTAATTTGAATATAAAATCTGCTCTCAATATAAAGTGAGATATTTTTCATTACAAATGGATTTCTATCGCAGTCTTTGGCAACAGAAGTACAAAATAGTGTCCATCAAGTATTCACTTTAAAATTATCAAAATGCCAATTAAAAAGTACATTGTTCAATTATTCTAAAAGCTTTGAGTCAAAAATGATGATAATTTGAGTTCACTAATCAGATTAAGGATCAAACATCGGAAGCGACAAATCCAGAGCTAACAGGAGTGGGCGCTTCATATCTCTTGCTTTTGTTTCTTATTTCATTTCAATAATTTTTCATCAAAAATAAATGAGAGATAAACTCAATTTTATGTCTGAATTCTCACGAATCAAATTCTATAAATATATAATCTTTTGCTGCAATTTAATAAAAGCTATACTTATAGGAGCTTTCACTACATATCACGACTCGATTCCTTCAGTTATTCAGTTTTGGATAAAACTTTGCTAACAATAATGAAATTCAGTCACGCGCTCAGAATATTCTATGCTTTCACTCATTGACTGTCTGTCCATTACAACAACCCAATTGTATTTGCATTTCTGGACAGTCTATTGCACCCATACTTCTTGCTAATAAAGTTATTTGTATTCACATAAACATATGGATCCTCTCAAATGATGCACAGGGAGGATATAGACCCCTGGATTTATAGTACCCCTGGATTTTTAGATAATCCCTTCAAATTTTAAAGAAGCTCATAAATTAATCAGATCCAATATTCTATTTACTTCAGAGTATTATAGTTACATAAGATATCATAGTTACATGAAATTATTTTCTCAGTAGGACTTCCTCCCGCACCCCCGGAAGGTAAAGAATTAGGGTATATACATATTCTGCAACATCAGTAAAAGACAATTTATACTAAAATTGTGCAAGTTCAACAAACTAACTTTAGTAACACTTTAAACATAGAGTGAACATCCCTGTGGATAGCCGTGTGTTTACATAAGAGAATATTCCACAGAATTTATGGTTATTTTTATAATTTATGTCGAAATGAAATGCAATTCTTGTAAATAATATAATTTATAGAAAACGAAAACAAAATGCTTTCTATAAATAGAGAGTAATATTTCATATGTTAGACTTGCTTTACATACCTGTGCAATATTGCCTGTGTTTGGAGGTAGTCGAGAGCGAGTGCCACTTCGCTTACATATAATTGGACTCTTTTCTCACAGAAGAAGCCGTCCTGTTGTAAATGATATCGTAGATCACCACCTAACAAGAGGTCGACCACCATAAACATGTCCTCTTCGTCCTAAAAAATATGATCGAGGTAAAAAATGAGTGCAAAAACTCATTTATATTTTATGAATTTCGTAATAAAGAAGTGACAAAACTTTGAATTATTCACAATTGGATTAAAAGCCATTTTATATGAGAATAATAAGACTGGAAATGATATTTCATTTGAGTCAAAAGGGAATTCAAACCTTTTTTGCTTAAAAAGATTTTATTCAAAATTTTTTGGATAATCCCTTAAGACATCAATAGTATGTAATATTCAACAATTTTCCTCTTATTCACAACTATTATAGCACTGAATATTCTGAGTCTTACGGTTGTAAAGAGTATAGAAAATAATCAAATATTGATATACATTATATCACTTATTTGTTAATATCATATATTAGCGCTATTATATGCAAATCTATGTTAAATACCTCCATTGATGTGCAAAATATATCACTCAATATGTTTGAGCAGTTGTTTTGAAAGCAATGCCAATGAAAAGTGAAGAATAGGTTTAATGTCTTGAATGGAAACAACCATTTGTCACATAAATGACAGAATCATATATGAAATTTCAATATATCGCTGAGAATAAAAAACAATAAACTTTTTAAAATATGATTCAAGAGAGAGAGAGAGAGATCCACTCATTGGAATTGAATGCATACTGAATCTGCTTCAGAATATATGGTATGAATTGATTTCTTTAGGAGGATCTCCGACCAGATCCCACCCAATGCTTTTGTAAGCAGTGCTGTAATTGGCAGTTGAGGCCAAACAGTCGTCTGCTATCTCTCTCTTTTGCTTTTATACAACTATTGAAAAGACCAAAGCAGTCATCAAAGTTTGAAAGACTCGAACACATAAACCATTCTTTTCTTCATTCTCTTCGCTTTATTTAAAGTAAAATATCGGAAAACAAGTGCACTATTCAACTGTTTAATCGTTTATATAGTTTTTGTTATCATTTCTGTTATTCGATGTTATGTTTTAATAATCAATGCATGAAATCGTATTAATAATAATTCCGAAATTAATTTCTCGAAAATCAAAGCATTGAAACTTTCGTATCATTCGTTCAATTCTTTTGGTAAGTTTTCAAACTTTTCTTTCGATATTCACAATAATCGCATAATTTTGCAAAATCTCTCCTTTTGTGTGTCGAACATATTTTTCTTATTTGAGGCCACAATACAAATATCAATCACATCCCCAATAATAGAAAGTTTGACACCTTTTAAGCGATTCTTTTGAATATACTTTTTTCAATACTCGTATATTTTGAGAGGAAATAATTCAATACTTCAAAGTTTACTCTTTAGAATTTGTCCAAATTTTTGCCCTTCAATTTGGATATTCAATTGAGTTGACATTTTGTGAAAGAATCGAATCAATGCTAACATTTTTGGTTCAAAAAAAAACTTTTACTAAATTTATGATAAAAACATTTGACAGAAACTAATTGAACGGAAAATGAATATAACGTCAATGAAGAGCAATAGCAACGATCACGTGAAGCGACCCATGAATGCATTTATGGTCTGGAGTCGGGGACAACGCAGAAAAGTAAATACCATTTTATTTCATTTAAAATAAAGTACAATTTTCAGTATAAAGTTTATCAAGAACACTTTTGATCTGTTATTCTCTGTTAGTTAACTTTAAGAAAATTTATTTCAACCCAAAGAACTTTAGTATGAAGTTTGAAGAATGAATTCAATTTTAAACTTGTAAACTTAAGGGAACTCTATTCGCTTCATTAATCAGAGTAATTTAAGGGAGCTAGTCACTTTGTCGGTCATTTAATAATTATTTCCTTTTAAACTCATTTAAATATCAAATATTTGATGCGATTATCGCCAATAGTGTGAAGAATGCAAAAGAGTGTATAAATGAAATATTTCTCATTTGAAATTCTTCCTTGCACACATTTTTTTAGATAGCGCTGGATAACCCAAAAATGCATAACTCAGAAATAAGTAAGCGATTAGGCAATGAATGGAAAAATTTGAGGTATGTCCACAATAACTACAATACCATTCAGTCAACTGTAAGGATATATTAATTTTTAATGATTTAATGTGTCGTCTATTGTATGAAAAGCGATGTCGAGAAGAGACCGTTCATAGAAGAAGCGAAACGTCTGCGAGCGGTATGTGTTTAACACATTTATTTTGAATTAGATTTTTATTATAAACACAATTTACAGACCAATAATCATATATAGTATTAGTCAGTTGTGCGGTAGTTGTGAGGCATTCCTCTCGCAATGCGTTTCAATCGAAATGCTTTTATTATAAATTATGAAAAATGCTTTTTGAATGCCTTTTCAAATACGGATTATTTATTTTATCAAAATATTCATACGAATGAATGAAAGTATGTTCAATCAAATATTCAATTATTCTCCTCAGATGCATATGAAAGAGCACCCAGATTATAAGTACAAACCCAGACGAAAACCCAAACATCTCATGAAAAAAGGTATTCATTCGCAGCACAAGTAGTTTAGATAAGAATTAATAGTTGACTGCAATCTGCAGATCGATTTCCGTTTCCTTACATGCAAGCGCCCGCTTTCGACTATTTCCAGGCCCGGTCTCTCTTCCAAGGGCTTAACCCCGCACTAAGCCTTCCAGGTCTGAGCACATTCCCTGAGACATATTTCCCATCACTCGAAGCGAGTCGTGTGACGGCACACGAGACCAGTCTTTTAGAGCACTCAGCGCTCAACTCTCATCATCATAATCATCACTTGAGCTCAGACCCCAAACTCAATTTAGGCAGTGCTTTCGATATGAAGAATCTACTGATGGGACACAATCACTGTCAGCCCACTTCTAATCCCAACTGCTCTTCGCCCTACAATTTGATGGTTCCGTGTTGTCCCAGTCTTCACCCCTCGGCACAAATGTCTTCATTAGGACTCCAACCGTTTGCATCGATGGCCCACTCGAACAGCACCGGCATAGCGTCGACCTCAACGTCTCAATCAAATCTAATTCGACCCAAAATACAATCGAATCAAAGACTCGAAGAACGGAATAAATCTAATTCTGAGTCTCCGTCTCCGCACTCTTTCCGACTGAGCCATCCGACACCGATGAGCAACAATTCTTCCGCGTCGTCGAGTCCTTCATCTCCAGTGCCGACCCATCCATTCAATATGCCGCCCCATTTGCTCGGATTTTACTCGCAATACATGAATGGTAAGTGTTGTCAGCAGTCAATCGAAAGCATGTCATTAGAGTTGATATACAATAATATCAATACATAAATTGATTGCTAATTGTGTGCAATGTGTTTGTGCTCAGCCGCCAACGCTATCCACAGACCGCAGCTCAACAGTAGCTCATCGATTGCCAGCCCCACGAAGTCGTCGCCCGTATCGCAGATATTCGAGTGCGGTATGTGATGTGATTCCCATATATTCATTGATTAACTGTTGAACCAAACATGTATTGACCGGTAATTTAGTAGAAATATTGTCCACATATTTGTGTAGAATATTTTAGTTAATTATTCATATAATTAGCGATTCTCTAACTGTTTAGATGTCAGTCTATTTATGTGTAAATAAATTTAAGCCACAAATAAATTACAAACAATAAAAGTGTCAAAACTTATTTGACTTCTTCTCAATAATTGTGATTCACTGCTATCGGAATCGTTTGCCAAACAGTCAGATATGTTAAGCATCTCATAAAAAGTTGTTGAGCCAGAAAAAGGCGCTCAAATAATAGCCTGGATATCAATATTCCTTCCTATTATCTATTCTTATAAAAGAATGTAATGGAATATAAGGTGCAAATTAACGACTCTGTCTTTCAAAGTCTATTATGTCTTCGGTCGGCACTACATAACAATCACAAGTCTGACCGATAGATAATACGACGTCTAAACTCTCAATGTATTGAATAGAGTCTGAATAGCACAGAATAGACTCTTTTTTCTTTAGTTCTCTAAAAAAGGCAAATCTATACCTCAATATTAAATAGTGAACTCAAGTGACACATCCCTCTGAAGTCGAAGCACTTGTTATTCACTTCTCATTCCTATAATCTTCAGTCGTTTCTCACAAACAAATTCGTTGAAAATATTTTCCTCGAAACGACTGAATGGAAAGTAAATCGAAATAAACAATAACTGAAAACAACAAACCATTTATCGGAAACACTATTTGTTGTGTCACTCAAGAGATGTGTTTTCCGTTTTTATCAGTTCTTTCAAATATCATGTAATTGAATAAGAGTTTGAGAGTTACGGAACAATTGTCAAAGACATGGATGCTTTTGATGGCTAACAGAATGCCCACAAAAACTTTTGAATCGTTAGTTTTGAAGTCATAGCAATAATATTGTGGTATTGTATCGAATGGTAGTTTGCCTGCAGTGCAATATTTTTATTGTCAACTTAGGTACGGGTGCTATAGTCGGTTAGGTATGGGTTTTATCAGAAACAATGAACATAACAGTGTTAGTGACAAAATGTCAAAACGGAAATGTTAGGCGATAATGGCTGTGCATCAATACAATGCACAATACTATTGCACATTCAATATAACAATAATAGTGTACCCAATGTATTGTTCGCCACCAGAATTGTGGCGAACAGTGCGGGAGGGGATACATATCCAGACATATAACGGTAAATTGTGAATCTGTGATATCCAACTCTTGCAGTGCAAATATCACATTAAAAACATTGGGAAAGTGCCATAATATTAATTTATATATAACTTCTATGAGTATAATGTTCTTCAACTCTATGTGACTGCAGTTGAGACACAATCTATGAATACCGGAGTATTCATTCGAGTCGCTATATTAGGCCCGGAGGCAATTTAGGCGATATTTTTTTACTCACTTCTATTATATTTTTCTCTATTCTCCTATTTTTTATTTGAATAAACTTTTGTAATATCGAGTAAAACTCTACTATTTGTGTCGACTCGAGTTCTATAACACATTTGCATTGGCTTTCAATTATGGTTTGGCTCACAATCAAAGCAATCTCAACATCTATTTAATAAATATAACCAATTATTTCCTTAAACTGTTTGTTATTATGAGCTCAGGTTTTCAGGCGATTAAGACTTTTTCCAATTGATTTCAATCCATTCAAAGTGAAAAACTCAACGAATTATTATTTATGTTATTCTTTAATAAACAAAGAATTAATGAAATCGAAAAACAAAAGCGATTTTGACTTAAAAAATCAATTACCGAAACTCACGACATAATTGATTATCAGTTTAGTTATGCTGTTTAGCCGTCATTGCCATTGACCGACCATTACTGATATAACAGGCTCTTGAATCAGGCATCGCAGCAGCACAGGTAGCAGTTATACCCACACAACTGTTCGCCCTATTATTCAATAGTGAAGATAAGTTCGCTAACAAGCGATTCAAATAAACGCTTTTCACGAATGCTTTTTTGCCACAATTGAAAAATTGAAAACTTAGACTAGAGTTAAGCGCTACGAACCGACCTGTGCACTGCCCAATCACACAAATGATAAATTATGCCCTCAGGCTCTTTGAAAAGTCAAAAAATTTTACAGGTATTCCTAAATGAAAGTGAAGATCAGGTAATTTATAATGAATTTAAAGCTCTGGTAATACAAGGATTGAATAATTTTCTAATTGAATTCAATTGAATTTAAGTCCATTGAATTGAATGGTCTGTAATCCTGTTTAGCATTGAAATGGTTAAGCAATTGGAAGCTTATAAGACATCTGCTTTCGGTCAACAATTTTCGATGCATTGCTTCTCTAATCCGATGCCTTTCTGTCCTGTCATGTATTGTGAGTCCGGGCACTACTGTCTGCACATCTGTGACAATACTATTCTTCCGTTTTTCAATATAATTTAGTGTTGGGCTCAACAATAGAATGAATACAATTTTTGCCCAGATAATAGTGGATCAAAAAATAGGACAACAGTTTTTTGCCAATCATTTTATGAGACATTCATAATATGATACTAACTTTGCTATTGTGAATGTATTGTCCTCTTTATATACGTTTATAATAAACTGCTTGTTTGGCTCATTGTGTTATTCAATAAATACAAAAAATCGATTGTATTCTAAGACCAGATTTGCAGAGTATGTTATGTTTGTCAGAATCTAATGTATCGCTTCTCTTATATTATGTTAAATGTCAGCCAAAATAATAATATCATTTCAAAAAGCAATAATCAAAAAACACATTCCTTTGAATTCAATTCAATTGAACTGAATTGTGAAGAGAATGAAACAGAAAAACAGAGAAATAGAGGGGACAGACATCGAAACAGAGAGAAATAGAGGGAAAGATTGATCAAACATAACAATAACCAACAAATATTCAGTTTTGTTTTGTATTTCGATTTTTCATTGATCCGCAAACAATTCACTTCGCAATACAATCGACTTTTTTACTCCATTTATGTTTCAATCTTTTGTCTGAATTATATATTTTTCAAATTCAATGGCATTTCAATATTGAAAATTGATTTTTTCAATTATAACAATCTCTAACTTCAATCGCTTGAAATTAATCTCATTTTAGCTTTTTTATCATGTTAAATTAGTTAATAAACTCGCGATTAGGCTTTTCATTTGCCCTACAATTTCCTAGAATTGGAGTTATTATTAGATTATAAACAATTAACTAGGATTTTGTCAATTGAATGAAATATGAAAACAAATTGTAAAAGATACAAGTATCAAATTGTTTTCAGATTGATTATGGTATGAATTAAAACCTGAAGTTTACAATTTGGGCACAATTTGCACCTATTTAAATATGGATCTCATTCTTTAAAAGTTAATTTGTTTTTGAAAATCACAGTCAAAATATGGGATCAAAAAACTTGTTCTATTCATTGAATTGTATTGAAGAGGACCTGAATATAGACTAAATATCCCGAAGGATAATATGAATTGTTGTTCATATTTAAGAGAAATTCAAAGAATTGATAGAATAAACAAAGTATTCGCAAAACAATTGTTTCGCTAACTTATGCTCAAAACAAATGTTATTTTGCATTAAATCCGCCCTTAAATTCATTAATGAAACTCAAGAGAAAAGAGTTCACAAATGTTTAAAACAAATCAAATAAAATTACTTTTGAAATATCCTATAATTTTAAGTGATTTTATGAATATATGAGAATTTTATTTGTTTTTCTATCAAAAGCCTCAACTATTCAACACTTTATTCAAATTAAATTCATTGAAAACAATGATTTCTTGTGAATCTTTGTCTAAGAATTTATTTAAACCAAAGTTTTAGAAACAATTATTCGCATTATATTTGGCGCAACAATTGCTCTCATCTTTTCATTTGACAATTCCTTTAGAAAATGCAATTCTTTACTTTTGTGACCATCGGTTTGAACTTTATTTACTCATTTATCACTTGCCATTCATTTATCTCATTTGAGAAATGAGGAAAACTCGAGGTTTGAAAACCAAATAGTCTTTAATCAATCAAAATCGAGCCGATCGTGAATGAGATGCAGAAAGTTTTGAGAAATTTTAAAATTGAAATGAATGTCAAAAGGATTATAATTTTGAGAAATCATTTCCAAACAGAAAGTCTATACTTTTTTTTCGATGAAATGTTGCGTTTTTTAAAATCATTAGATTTAAATATTTGTCCGCTTCTTATAAGTGCCGAATGAATCACATCTATACATTTGTCGCACTTTTTAGGGGGTTTT
>JAQIWF010001574.1:0-11515 GCA_034694965.1 Ceratozetes gracilis | reverse complement strand
ATGGCAAAAATTGAATCATATTTACCTCAAAAAGAGAGTGATAGAAATAAAATGAAATTTTTATCATTATTTTTACTCAATGGACACAAATTCAAACCCCTATTCATCTAACTTTGACCCGGATAAATTGTCTGTGAAATTCATTTTTTGCACACTTTTGTACAAAACTCAGCAAAATCTGAATACAAAGAGAATTAAATCTTTTATTTTTTAATTTATTTTTGTTTGAAAGTGTGAATAATCACAAAATCATTCAATAAGAGCCTGTTTTTGATGAATAGCTTCCAAAACCTTATTTGCAGTCAAAAGACAATGAATTAAATTTAGTGTAAAATATCACGATTTTTATGCAAAGAACCGATAAGTCCTTACAGTTTGGATGAGTTTGAAATTAATCTTTTGATTTAATCTATGGATTATATACAGAGGGCGGGCAAATAAATTCAAATTAACCCCAATTACCATCTGATTCTAATAAATCTAATTCAATAGCGATTTCCTAAACATTTATTTTTGCAATACTTTTGAATGTCTTTCGAGTCAGGATTCGAGTAAAGTTAAGGCAATATTAAAATTAGCTGAAAGTAGGTCTTAATTGCCGAGACTTTTATAGTCCATTACTTTAATTTACAATCAGTTCTAAAAATACAATTACATAATGAGTTAAATTCATTCATTCATTACAATTAGATTCTTTGAAATAAAAATTTGATACAAAGAAAAACAATAAATAATTTTAATAATGAGAATCAGAATCAGTGGTTAATTTGTATGAAAGACATAACGAGGGATAACGAGACTAAATAAATAGGAAGTCTATTCCTCACATGTATTCCAACTATTATTTAATTCTGTGTTTAATGTGAGAATAAGTCAATTCACAAATAATTATAATTTTTAATAATGTTTTCTCTCTCTCCTCCCTGAGTGAGTCAATCCTCACATAATTTACTGCATTATCACGATTTACACTTTTTATTATTAATGCCATTAATTTTATTATTGTTATTATTGGTTAGACTCGAGCACAGGTCGTATTCCTGGAAGCAATGAAAAGAGTTTTTAGACTCATTCGTAAAACGGTTATAAATAAATGGATATAATCTTAATAGTGATCAGAATTATGAGAAAATTTTTCTCTCAAATTAAATCCTAAATCAGAGAACTTTAGGATAATATACGCGAATAATAATTACAAATACTTTAACTGAATATCAAATCAGATTAAAAAACGACTTATGTATGGGGGACTCAAAATAGATTTTCAAAGAATCTTTATTTTTATCTGCAAAACTGGTCGCAAACATTTTGTTTATTATTTTGCAAATCGAGGCAAACATTGGCCATAATATCAGATCATTTCATTTATAACGAACTTTCAATTCTCGAATCCATTAAATGTTTTCTTAGACATCAAATAATTATTTGCAGCAAAACTCCCATTAATCCCAACAAATATTTTGATAAAATTGATGATCAGGTTTAGTGAGAATTATATTTAACTTGTTTTGGTACCGATTTTTGCATTGATTACACCGATTATTACTTTCATAAGAGCTTTATATCGGGCTTATAGTGAAAAAAACATTTCATACATAAACTGCTTGTCATATATCGGAAGTAATACATTCCTGTTTAATATCAGATCTTCGTTTGTTATTATAGTTTAGCCATTCATACATTTTTTGCTGCATTTTTCTCTTTTTCATCTGTTATTGAAGAACAGGTCTTCAGGTATTGACTGTTCAGTAAACCAAATATAGTCTGATTTATGCTTCACTTCTAAACAATAGTCGGATCGGAAAAATAATAACTTATTTGCCAACAAATGAGACTATTGTTAGGCTTTTTGCACATTTCTCTCTGTTTTTTAACTTCAGGTTCAGAACAGACACTGATTTACGACATATTGATCTCAAGCAACAGATCTGCTTCTGATTGTCAAAGCAGTTGACTTACGATTCAGTTTATTTGCACAAAATATTTGGTGAGAAATAGTCGCAATTTTCTTCCATCACATTTATTCCAAGTTCGTGAGAAATTAAAAAAGCCCATGAACCTTCTGATTGAGATTTTCCTTTTATAATGAGTTTTTTCATTAAATTCGTACAAAAATTCGTTTGAAAAGCGATTTTAATGAACTTTTTCAGATCGACTTCACTTAAGTAAGTTTACAAACATTTTTTATATCATTTTAGTTAATTATTTCTGAAATTTTTTATTTGTTTCTCTCAATTGAGAGCAGAATATCTGATAATTCAATGTTTGACAACAGCATTGCTAACCAATTATGTAATAAAAATTCAGTAAAAAATGTGTCGAAAACTAATTTTGCCTTCGGATGAAAAAAAATAATTGTTCGCTGAATAATAAAAGTGAAATAATGACAGTTTCCTCCTTCGATAAGTCCATCATGATCAATTTGTCACAAGTGATCCCTTTCCAAATATCCAATGCATTAATTAATATTTGTTTTATTCTTGATTTATTGTTATCGAGGAATTGAAATCTGTCTGAAATACCTGTATATTTGTCAGAATAAAGTCACCATAAAAAGTGTTCTCAACTCATATCAAACAACAATATTTCATGTCTTGTAGTTTACGACAGCCTTTCAATTAAATTGTGGGTAAAAACAACTGTAAGACTGAGTCAGAAATCTTCCAGAATTGGGTTTTAATCTCAAGCCATAAAACGGTTAATAAATTTGATTTAAACCTGACGTCAGAACTAATTACAATTATTGAAGTGTTCCTAAATTGTGTGCAATCATTATTGAAATTAGTGGTAATTTGCTAGATAATTATTTAGCGAAGACTTCAATAGTGTATTCAGCGCTAATTTATTCAACTCAAGGAAAAAAAGGTTTATTTTAATTGAATAATGATTTTACTGAGAATTCCTGTATTTAGTGAATATAAATAATTATTGAATTTAAGCCATCATTTAATGGCTTTGAAGTGAAGGCGTTTTATTTTAAATTTTATCAAAATTCCGTCTTTGATAAGATTTGTCAAATGTTTGGCCATTGAATGCCATTTCCTCAAAACCTATCCATTGGTTGCTTTGAAGAATCACGAAAATAGTATAATTAGAGGGAATATTTTAAAACTCTTGGTTTAATTACTTTTTTCCTTCCATATAATTATGAATTCCAAGAAACGTAATATTTTTATTGTCTTTTTGTTTAAACAAAAGAATATATTTTGCTTTTGAAGAAATTCTTAACAATAAATGCTTTTATGATAAACACTACTTTGAATAGTGTTGATATCAGGCATATAATAAATTAAAGTCAGAATAATGTGGACTGACTTCTGTGCTGTGCTATAAAAAATAGTGATACCTGTGCTGACCATAATTATGATGGTTTACGAGTGAGAGAACCATCTAATAGAGGAGTCGGTGTTTAAACTGTTCTCTTCTATATTATTAGCCAAATATAAGTTATATAAGTTTAGCAGAAGTCTAAAGAATGTCTTTCCTTATGTATAGAGAAGTCAATGAGTGTGTCATAGATTGAATGTGAAGCCAACGAAATGTCATAGATAGTAGAGGGCATACATTGTGGCCAATCATCTTTCTTCTCATTTTTCAATTATTTGTCTCCGATGGTTGTCGACTGTAGTCAAGGTTAGGAAACTGTTATCCATTGATATAATAGAGTAGTCTTAAAGTCATTACATGTGAGAAATCGAGAGAAAAGGTGACGCTCTGCTCAACATCTCAGCCATGCATTCAAATAAGTTTTCTCTCATAAATCCAGAACTCTGTGTCAAAGTACGTGAAAAAAATATCATTATTTAAAATGTGTTGTTATGTGTTGTTCCGCTCAAATGACTGACACATGAAAGTGAAATCACATTTACTTTTTCAGTCTTTTAATTCTTTCTCTCAATAAATACTTTGAAAGACACAATGAGTTAAATACAGAACCAAATCAAGTCTCAAATTCCTCCACAAAAATCATATTTAGGACAATAGAGTACTGGCTTTAAGTTTAAGGTTTCTATTGATAGATAAGATAACTGAATGGAAAAATAATTCCTTTCTCTTCAAACACGCGATTATTATTTCTTTTCAATCAAACGAAACATATATTCATTGAAAAAAGTTTTGCTGGAAATGAAGTAAAAGTTATAATATTTTTTTCAAATACCCACCAAAACGTCAAATTTCATGCAAACAATGATTTTGGAAATATGTTTTAAGCGTTAAGTCAAACAGTTTTATGTATTGCCTTATCTTTTATGCAATATGTGATTAAATAAAGCGTTGTATTAATTATGACATTCAATAATACAAAGTCTAGAATTTGATATAAGTTTGAGGTCACAAATACTCATTGTGTTTGTATTGCAGCTAAAACTCCATTATTGTATACCAAGTCATGAATTTTTGTGAATTGTTTCACAAGTTTTTCACAGCATTTGCCAAAAAATGATTGAAAAGATATGGAAAGTATTGGAAATTAGCTAAACGTCTAATAATAGTGAATGTGATGTAAATTATTATAAATTTTTTGATGGATTCTCACGAGTTTTTATTAGTGTTTGATTTGTTTGTTTTGCTGCCCACTTAATACCTGGCTTTCAATGCTATTGCTATGGTATACCTGAGTCCCGGTGGAGAGCCATCTGTTTGTATTAGCTCTCGAAGTGCTGACGATTTGAAATAATTTGATCTCTTTCTCCGTTCAGTTCTTGTGCTCCAAATCAGGTTTGGGTTTGAGTTTCGAGAACTCTGAACAACCACTCAGACGTTAGTTAGTAGTTAAGCCACCACTAGACTACCTGAGCTGAACAACTTGTAGAGTTGAGTCCAGTCTGAGAAGACAGAGCAGACTAACTGCTTCTCATATACCTCAGCAAAAAATAACAAAGTATTTCAAGTCTTATATGAATATAAAGTGTTTTTATGCTCAGGTATCGCAAAGAATAAAAAGTTGCGTTGAGTTATACAACTTTTCTCTCATTCTGTGCTGGGAGTCCAATGCCTGTGTCTGGTATAGCCTTTTGGCACTCGTGTTGCAAACACAACAAACTCAGTACAACTCCAATATGGCTGTGAATGCGTTGACTCTCTATTGAATGCTTGGACTCAACACTTGTGTTCACTCTTCACACAACTTCTCCAAAACTTTTTGTATTAACTTTTGGTTTATTACAGAGGAGTTCAGTTCAGTTCACACACTCTTTGAACGCATCCCATGTCTTAACCACCAAAACATACATTTGATTGCATTTGCGATGTATTTGTCTTTTAATATAATTTATATTTAGTTTTAATTGAATTTATGAAATGTTTTGTTGTTTTGTTATGTTTTAGTGTTTTATGTGTTGTTAAGCATTGCTTCAAATTAACGCTTCGATGACTCAGTGGTGCAAAAAATGTCAAAACAATTGAATTAACAAACATTTGCCACTATTTTGGATATTTTTTCAATATTTTCATATTAATTAGTGTTGTCTTCAAAACAGAAATCAGTTTAAGTGACAAACATTGAATTGAAGGCCAAAACAAGAGATAATTTATTTGTCGGAAGTGTTAATAAATTGAGACATTATTTGATTAACGGTCTAATTGTCAGACAATTGATTGCAATGTATCTATAAATTAGTGTCTATTAGTGAAGACATCCTCTGAAGTAATGCTTCGATTCTTTTCTAAACGATTTCGTAACAGACGTGATATCAATCGTCAAAACGATGGCAACCGATCGGCACAAACACAGTCACAGCCGGTGGCCAACAGTCAGAACAGTCAACAGATCCCAACAAATCTCAAACACTATCTTCACTGCAAAGTATTGCTATTAGATGGTAACGATGTCTCTCTGTTTATGCCGAAGAAGTCTTTGGGCGGCGATCTATACGACGAGTTGTGCGACAAAATATCGCTGACCGTTGAGAACGACTACTTCGGCCTCCAATACACAGACACGACATCACAGTCTCATTGGTTGGACTACACCAAAGAGATCCGAAAACAAGTCAGAATCGGTCCGCCCTTCACTTTCCGGCTAAGAGTCAAATTCTATTCCTCCGATCCAAACAATCTTAAGGATGAGTTCACCAGATATTTATTTTTCCTTCAGGTATTCACTCATTTCCTTTCATACCATTGTCTTAATACTAATGAATACTTCCTTATGGATCAGTTAAAACAAGACATCCAAACGGGTCGACTTCCCTGTAGTCTTGAAGTATCGGCTGAACTGTCGGCTATGGCCGTTCAGTCAGAATTGGGTGATTACGATGAGGAGGAACATGACGTGACTCTCATCTCTGAGTTTCGTTTTGTTCCCAACCAAACCGATGAACTCGAGGCTAAGGTTTTGGAGGAATGGAAAGCCCTTAAACCCGATCCCGTCATCAATACTTCTAATCGAGACTCTAAGCCATTGATTTCTGCTTCGATGGATTCGGCGTCGGCTGAAGCGAGTTATTTGAATAAAGCAAAATGGCTTGAAATGTATGGCGTAGACATGCATACAGTCCTCGGTAGGCCTCACCACTCATTCTTATTGTCAACAAATTAATTGATAACTTGTTTACAGGAAAAGATGGAAACGAATACAGTTTGGGTTTAACCCCAACCGGTATTCTGGTATTTGAGGGGAAGAGCAAAATCGGGCTCTTCTTTTGGCCCAAAATAACTCGACTCGACTTTAAGGGCAAGAAATTGACTTTAGTTGTGGTCGAAGACGACGACGAGGGCAGAGAACAGGAACACACTTTCGTTTTCAGACTGGTATGCATTCAATCTCTTATCACTTTTGCAAATATTTTTGTTTGAATTAAAATATTTGATAACTTTATCGCTCAGCACACGTCCAAAACAAGTAAACATTTGTGGAAATGTGCGATAGAACACCACACCTTCTTCAGACTTAAAACGCCTGTCCATAAGGATGGCAAACAGAGACAGAACTTTGTGAGGATGGGCTCCAGGTTTAGGTATTCCGGAAGAACGGAATTCCAGACTCAAATACAACAACAAAGGGCCGCACAGTTAGCACAACAGCGCAAATTCGAGAGAAGGCCCTCTCAAAGGTATACCAGTCGTCGGTCAACAGTCCATCAAAGCTCTAGAAATAAGCCGACAAATGACGCGACGAAACCTAAACCAACGGTCAGTACCAGTGCTACGACTACTACAATAACAACCACAACAACAGCCCAATCGACAATTCCACGTCCAAAGAGTATACCAGTCATTCCACCCACGGCTCCGGCCACTCAGTCGTCGTCCACAGCAGAAGAAAGATTAGATAATTTAATTAAATCACTGACCAAAGGAGAGACGAATCCAACTCCGAATGAGTTGGTTTCCACTCCAGCCATTCCAGAGCCAGTGAAGGGCTCGACCTCAACGCCAAAGGCTTCTTCAGCTGTCGATGATATGGAAGACGCCGTTTCGAAGCTCAAGAATATAGATTCGGTATCAAACGCTTCTTCACATTCTTCTAATAGATCCGCGCAAATGAATGGCAAGACTTTAACCAATAATAATAATAAGAGTTCTGTCGCTCCCAATGGAAAGAGTGCTTCGTCTGCGAATGGGGTGCAGACAATAGTTGTCGGCCCCAGTATTATAGTGCCAAACAATCAGACAAATGTTGTGTCCAAACCCAAGACAGCCATTCCTGATATGAAATGCAATATATTGAAGGCTAAAGAAGCGAATCTACAGCAACAACAGCTTAAAGCAAAGTCAGTCTGCGGCACATGTAATACCACTTCTCATGAAGACTCCACTGTGACCACCACTACAGCACCAATTGTTACGATAACCAATGGTCACAATCACAGCCATATTCGCAATGAACACAAATCCATCGAAGAGAGGATTGACGACAGCGAAGACACTGATGACGACAACGTTCCACTCCTTGGCGTCGAAGACACCAACAATATTACAGTAATTCCTGTGAATAACGGCATTGCCAGCAATAATGGTGTCGTCTCTAATGGCATTCCTCCCGTCTGTGATTCCAACAAAAATATCATAAAAGAAGACAAAGTGAGAGACAAAGCAAATAAGGAAAACACTCCGAATGAGGGCGAAAGCGACGACATAATAGTGGAGACATCGTTTGCCTGCGCCAATCCCATCACCCGATCCGTCTCTACCGCCGCCAACAAAAACGCTAAGGAAAGGGACCCCAAAGATAAGGTTAAAGATCAAGTGGTGGTGAGTGCCCGGAGAACCACTTCCATGAACTCAATGCAGAGCCGAAGAACTGTTATGACAACTGAGTTGTAGGAACTGTTAATTAATCGCTTGGACTCTAAAATTGACTGACATTTAGTTTGACCGGTATTTTCGCATTCCATTAGTATTTATATTATAATTTGAAACTAATTTCCATTTTCTAAATATTTACCAAAACTTTTATCAAATATTTTTACACAGATTTACAATATTTTTGATAATTAGAGCTTAACTTATGGTATATCCATATAACCCAAAGAATCCCAAAAATGAGCAAGTTCACTTTCAAAATCATGTTTTGACAAATCTTAAAGTCTAGCCCTTTGTGCTCTTTGTCTCAACCCTTTCCATCATTTTGAAGTACGGGTTATCCCCTGAGGTTATCCATAGGGCAGAGACTTAGTATCCATGCAATTAAAAGTCCGTCCATTAATTTTCGTTCAATTTTTGGCATTTTATTGACTCGAATCCCAAACAAAACTAATTTTTATTTATTTCGTGTTTTTAAACATTTCTCGAAATCGATTCAAATTTTAATTTAAAATTCATTTAAAAGTGATTTTTAGTTGTTTTTCATTTATTTTATTAGTGTTTCTCTGTTTCTATGCATTTGAAAACTCTTTTTGTTGTTTTAAAATCTTTTTCATAGATTACTCGTTCTTTAAATTAAAGTCTTATTTATTTCTATAAACCTATTGAACAGTAATTTAGTGATTTTATGGCGAAATGCGTTACAAATTTCAATATTAATATTTGAATATTAAAAAAGAGAGAAATTCTCTCTTTCTTTGGTCAAAACTAACGCAATGTTACGGCAAATGGTCTTATGTTTACGATTATTATGAAAATTGTATCAATTTTTCAATCCCTTCCTTCAGTCGATTATGTAATTATAGAAATTATATATTTATAACAATAATTGTATTATTTTTTGGTTAATTATTAATTTTGTCAAACTTTCCTTTTTTGACTTTATTTGAGTTTCAATATTAATAAAGAAATTTTTGCGCATAAAATGTGTTTTTCCTCATATTTTGATCGACTTATTAATTATTGGTTTCAGTCGTAATAATAATGATATTCAATACAAGAGTCGAAATTACAGACAAATATTTGTAAAGTATTTTATTTCAATGTTTTTCTAGTAATTTATTAGTTTTTGCAGTTATCCAGCAATTAATATAAATCTAAGAAACATTTATCGATAAGATTTTAGAGATTTTAATCTCAAATTTTCTTAATTATGTTTCCATTAGTGACAACACATTTCAAACATAGTTCTCTTTTTTGATACTTTTTTGTGTAAAATATTGGAAATCATGAATGAAATCATCAATTAATCGGTGAAATGAGTCATATTTTAGGATTCAATTACATTATGAGGAAAGCGTCGGATGTTTTAACAAATATATTATTTTAGTCTCACATTGAATGTCGATTCGTTAATATTGTGACGATTGTGACGACCTCTCAAATAAATTATGTTTTTTACGAATAAAAACATTTTTAAAATAATGTCAAAATTTCTCAAATATTTGCGGTTTATCTCTGAAAACATTTTGATATTTTAATTTTTTTCTTGCGATCAATTTGTTTGATAAAGTTCTCCCGAATAGGGCTTTTGAAGGCCCAGAATCTGTGTGTTGTACAGACAGTAATTCTGTGCCACTTATATAACCCGAGTGTCAAACTTTTTTGAGCAAATTTTTCGTTAATTCTATGCTTTATCTGCGATCCGTCGGAATAGTCTTTAAAATGTTGATAAACTGGTTCTACAGTTAGCTGTCATCAAATTGAGGTCAAACCAGAACAGGAATGTTCAAGAATAGCGCTCCAACCAAAGTACTCCGCCTCACATTCAAAATATTGCCATTGTTCACAATCAAGATAATTTTAGAGTAGACAGAAGTCAAACAAAAACTCATCATATTTTGAAAATGTGGTTCAAAATATGACTTAAGGCTGTCCTCAAAGTTGACACAAACAGCAAACAATTAAAGCGAGACATTTAAGCTATTTTTTGATTATAACGATAACTATTCTCTAAATCGATCAAGGATAATATCATATCCTACTTGGTATTACTGGGACTTAAATGAATCTTCCCACGTATGACAAGAATGGTTAAGAGCAAGATCAAAAAGATCTAGAATAAGATCTAGAACATTATTATTTACGATGTGGTGATATCTTGCACATCTCTAATTGTAAGAAATATCAGTTTAACGAAATATAATATAATTTCTTCATTTGACTTATGATTGTGTTTACAACTGTAGTCGATTTGATGGCTGTCTGTCACAACAGTTAACTGTATTTAATAGGTTTGCCATTGGATTGCATTCAAATGTGTGAACGACGAGAAGAAAATGAAAATAAATCGTCGATTTGACTCACATTATAATTATCGCCAAATTTCACAACTTTTCGCCACAAGTTTTCACTTTTTGAGTCAATAATTAATGTTTTCATACGGTTTACGAATTTGGTTCAAAAGTGATTTACATACAAATATTTTTCATAGACACCCAATTCGAAGACAATTCTGACTTTCCTTTCTCTTCACTTTTTATTGATATCCAAATAAGTGTAAAAATAGCCAGAATTTAGTCCAAACACATTAATATTCTTTATGTTAACACATTTAGAAGCCCTTGGTGTATTTTATAGTTTTACCAAAGATTTAAAGTCTATTTCATTGGAATTTTATACCATAAGGATATGACTTCAAATTGAATTCATTTTGAATCTCAAGTGAATAAAATGACATTACTTAGAGTTCAATGTTTAATTCATTAGAGTTTATATTATATTATATTATAATCATATTGTTATGCAATCAAATTATGCAAATTCCAAACCCGAGTACATTAAACGAGTCCCACAATCATTCAATTTTTTATTTAATTATTAATTTTCAATTACATTATAGTTTTAAAATCATTTGGTATAAGTGCTGTGCTATTAATCATTTTGGAATGAAAAAGATGAATAAAAAGCATTAATACAATACTACAGAATATATTTGAGAATTGAGTCACTCTTGAGATTTGATTTTAATTACAAAATTTGCCTCAAAATTGCAAATTTTAATACTCTATTCAATTAAATTGAAAATTAGAATAAAGTGTAGGCTTTTAGTCGGTATAGATTCGGGTATTTAGTAATTAAGTCTTACATCAAATCTTATGTTTGGATTTCATCTGAAAAAGAAGTAGAAATCCATTCTATTGTATGTTTATATCGTCGCAAAAAATGCTTATTTGTATTCATATTAAATCTAAGTATTTCTCAACCA
>JAQIWF010001573.1:0-11518 GCA_034694965.1 Ceratozetes gracilis | reverse complement strand
TTTGCTCTCTCTCTCTCATTCTCTCTCCCTTTCTCTCTCTTTCATTTCCTTTTGCTCTCTCTCTCTCATTCTCTCTCTCTTTCTCTCTTTCTTTCTTTCTCTCTTGAATTTCTTGTAAAAGTTTGTTAATTGAAATAAGAATTTGAAATAATTGTTTATATAATTAATTATGTGTTTGTTTGGTGCAAATGTTGATCGTTTGTTAGGCTATCGATAAGACGTCGAGTTTTTTCTGTTGAGTCCCATATTATTGAAGAAAATAGAGAATTATTTAATTATAAAGGAATTGGTGGACAGTTGAGTCAGGCTTTACTTGTTGTCCGCATTGAATAAATTTAGTCTAGTTAACAATGGACTGTACTCTTGGCAAATGAGTGGCTCATCATTCGGCTCACGTCTGTATTACAAACTCATGACAACAAACAGAAGAAGGGAAGGCCTAATGATTAGTTCGGATCACGAATTGAGCAAAACGCTGACCAAAGCATTGACTTCACTTCACTCTGCATTTTTAGGCCAAAGGTTTGCCAATTGTGGCGCAACTCATGAGTACGTCGGCAACAAATTTAGTGTATCTTCTCTTACGAGTAGACATAGAGATGGCTAATGAAGGTAAATAATGACAATTCACAGATCAATCATTCCTCCAATTGCCTCTAGTGCCCAAGCTTACCCCTATTCCCATCTGCTCTTCCAAACCTCCAGGCTATTAGTCATATAAAAAATAAGTAAACTTTTTACAATCAAATTGTATTAATATGAGTTCATTCGGACATCAGTTTTACATATTTTGCAAATTCTTATAAATTGATTTCACATCAAATGCTTCACTTATTGCTACCAAAGCATAGTTTGGCTCAACTTCAGTGTTAGGCCAAAGCACAGCCTCTCAACAGATCTCTTGATTAAATGAACTGAAAAAAGAGTTAATGGCTCAACAAAATAATCATGTGTTCATAAATTATACAAGCTAGATTATCTAGGAGAATTTAATGTATTTGTAGGCATTTAATTTTGAATGTATTGTCGGTTGAGTTAACACATTTACAAATTTCAAGGCGTGCCGTCCCTTAAGTCTGAAAAAATAATGAAACAATCGGTAGAACTCTAATTATAACTCGATTTACAACTTGTAATCATTGGCTTAATTCTGAGTCTATTAAATAATCGATTCATAAAATATGATTTCCATAGGATTCGATAAAATACACAAAATGTGTAACAAATGTATGTAAATGATTGAAAAATCTTGATTTCGTTATTCATAGAACAGATTCTTTACTTTCCCACTCAAGAGATTCGCTTATTTTTCTTATTTGTGAATATAATTAAAAAAGATTTTTGTAGTAAAGCATTGAAAAGGAGAGAAAAATTACTTTGAAATTCATGAATATGAATATGAATGCAAATTTGTATCATAAAAGCTGTGTTTGTGTTTGTGTCGTGCAATTCATTCATTTATTCATAACATAAAGGATCAAAAAAAGATCAACTCTTCTATTGAATTGTGAATTCTAAGGAAGTTTCAGCTCATTATAAATGGCAAAACATTTGATTTGAATCTCAATTTCCCCGATATCACAATATCTTGGAAATGCAGAAATCAATGAGAGGTGCTAGCACATTCGCATTATTGCTATTGTATGGCATTAAAATGTGTATTACTTACGAGTGTCTCTATTAAATACAATCTTAACACAACATCCTTCACATATTACCAGGAGGTTCTGGTCAACGGAAACATTGAAAGGGTCGGCACATCGGTTGTCTGTCCAGGACTGGCACTCATAGCACCAAACTTTTGATTCTCAAATAAAATTAGGACATTAATCAATAAAATCAATTGAATGGTTAGAGACTCACTCAAACATTCTTCTTCAGCATTTGTTCCGATAATTATTAATGTCATCAATGAAATAACGGCCAGAACTGGAAATTCAATGCATTCCATAATTATTTTAAATATTAAATTCGGTTTAATATTATTTTCACCAATAATTCACTTATTATTTCAATTAATTAATAAATAATAAAATAATTGCAAGAATATAAACAATTAAAAGGCATTTAATCGATTGAAATCTTGGAGTTGTATTCATTATCAGGAAATGAGGAGATTTTGAATGAATTAAAATGATTAGAAATGGTAACTAAAATGAGAAATAATTTTTGCATGAAATGTATTTCTGGGTTTTCCATATTTTTTTAGATTCAAGGAAAGGCTATTAATAGACGTCTAACTTAATTAAATTAGAACCAGAAAACAGCTGAACATAACCTCTAAAACTATTAATAATTAATTTGAAGTAAACTTTTTATTAATACAATTCTTACAAAAAATATTGAAGTCATTCGACATGTTATTAATGAGAGAACTCAGGAATTAAATATTATTATATTTTGCTTCAAATTAACTCATTTTTTACCCACACATTGAAACAGCGATTTATTTGAAGACTATATAAAACTGTGCGAAACATTGAAAATAAAATGAATATTCTTTGCAACGATCAGAATATCTGTTGTGAAACACAGAATATCATACATATTATGGACGCCTTCATCAGTGATTCCGGCACTGAATTTGATACAGAATTTCAAACACAAACCGCCATCTCTTGACCCGTCCCTCAAAATAAACTCATTTTCAAACAACAACTACTCATCACATCTATTATGTTGAATGTTGTGAGAGGAGAGATATATCCTTCACCAATACATTTACTCCAATACTTCAAATTAATCCATTACTTCAACTCTAATATTCAATTAAGACTAAGCAAACACAGTTTCTTTTTTAACATTCATTAATTTATTTGTAAACTATAGATACTAGATAAATTTGAAACGAGATATGGGGAAGGGATGTCCCCATTTGTTGGATGTATTATATGAGTGGTTAGAAGACTATGCAATAATGAGCAGCGCTTTTGAGACGAGTATTGCATATCATAAACAACTTTCAGTTTTTCCTCTATATATAAAAAGGTCGCCCTTTTCGGGTAATTATTGCATTTAATAGATTTCTATTGAAATAATTGCAAGATTATTTATTTGTAAACAAGTTTTAAAATATTCCGCTCATTTTAAAAATGTTAAATCTATAGAATTATATTAGAAGAGTAAGCTTGGTGAAAATAGTGAATTTAGAGTGGGGAAAGCGGGAAATTGTATTTACCGGAAACGGTTCGCACTAAGGGTTGGTTCAATAAAATGTTTGAAATGAGTAAAAGTATTACGACATCAATAAACTTGTGTTTTGTTTGTCAGACAATAACATAAATAATTGAATTGAAATCGCATTTCGTATTCAATTTCAAAATCGATGACAAAAAATAAAAAGATTTAAACAAAAGTGATATGAATTTGAGTTGAAGTCGACTGAAGTCATGAACGATAATAATAACGATAAGCCGTTTGAATGCACTGAAAGGGGATGTCTTATGGTATGAATCGATATCAAAGACATTCTGTCCGTCACTTCCTCTCAACACATGTTTTCTTTTGATTTTATAATCTATTTATTTATTGATAACTGATTTGTGAAACTCTTTACAGAAGTTCTCAAACATCGATCACTTGACTGTTCACCAGAAGAGACACGAAATGAAACTCAAGTTTTCGGCGCTAAACCCCAACGACAGGATCGGAATCGTAGACCAGACCCCAACCCCGTCCAGGATTTTGGGCAACTTTTTGCAAACCTGGGAAGAGGTCGGACTTCCGACAGAAATCCAAGAGATCACGAATTTGACGCCTTATCTGAACGACACGACTCAGTCGAAGACCGCTGACACCAACACTTCCAACTCTAAGAGCAGTTCTGCTGACAATCCATTTGCCCATTCATTTAAGAACGCCCTCACAAATAATCTGAAACCACCCGACCATTCGTCCCGAATAATGACCACAACATCAGATTCACCTCTAAATACGCCATCGATTTTCCCATCAAACGAGGGTCTGATGGCTATCGTAAACGCAGCCCTCAATACACCCGACACTGAATTCCAGTTATATGTCCAGTCAAATGGTGACAGAAATGCAAGTATTGGAAAACCAGTGACTTCTGAGTCAAACAACAGTATTGTCGAAGTGACCACTCCTTCAACGGTCATCGAAAGCACAACCTCTGGTCTAAACAAAGATGAACTTAAAAAGGGCGAACCCTTGAAGACAATCGCAGACAATAACGGAACTCATAAGACGCCAAAAGGGCAGCGCTTTCAAGCGGTTCCAGTTATTCGAACGGCGAATACAAGTCTTAATTCGAATAACATATCGATATCTCAAACGCTTCCAAATATAATCATTTCTCAGCCGAACAACAAAATCATGAAAACTATAAACCCCACAAAACTAAGGACAGTCCCCATCGCACAGACAACCAAAACCACAGCAATAATTGCCCCAAAGATGAAAGAGCCGTCGCTAACAATAGGGGCCAATAATTCTCTCTATAAAGTTATTCTTAAGCTACCGGATGGCCGATCCGTTCAGTTGCCAATAATACAACAGCCCTTAACCACGACTGCAATTCAGCCAACATTTACGTCAATCAAAAGCAATGATTTGAACTCAATTTCATCCAATAATATCACAATCGGATCGACGATCTCTAGTCAACCGAAACAGACCTCTACTAACAGTTCTCTGTCCACTCTGCAAAGTAAAGTGGACGCCACTCTGGCCGCTCTGCCTCCTAAAGCCAAACCCGGGAGGAAAAGCAAATTTGCCCCCGAAGAGGACCCAAAAGAAAAGAAGGCCCGTTCTTTAGAGAGGAACAGAGCCGCAGCCATGAGGTGCAGACTTAAGCGCAAACATTGGATCGACACTCTCGAAGAGAAGGCCGACGAATACGAAAAGATTAACGAAAAACTTCAGGTATGACTGCAATACTGTCCTATTCTATACTTAATGACATTTGCATTCAGAATGAAGTGGTGGCCCTCAGACGTGAGGTCACTATTTTGAAGACCGCATTACTCGCTCATAAGGACTGTCCGGTAACTCTTCAGCAACAAAATGCATGTGAAGATATGGTGACATCCAATGTGGTGACAGTCAATGGAAACGGCAATTCTCATCGATTAGACAAAAATAGTGGGACTAATGGTTTGACGTGACCTCTGCTGCAAAATTGATTCATAATTTAATCATTAATTAAATTCACTCAAGAGTTCAAACAATTCATTTCCATCACAACTGAATCAACAAAGAGTTCAAACTATTGGCGAAGAAAGCAATTAATATAAGTGTCAAAAGTGGTGACAATTCGTATCTCATTTGCGAAATGTTTTCAATAAATTAATATCAATTCATATAATATACTCATTCTTTTGAATAATTATTACATATTTTAATCATTTTGTCGTCAAATTCTATATTAGATAATGAAATGAATTTTTATTTACACCAAATTTTGTGTAATTTTTCAAATAATTGTAAATTTCTTTTTCACTTTTGAATCATAAAGTGATTCAATTTGACTGTACTTTCGTTTTATTGAAGTTTTGCCAAAACTTTAAATCGATTCAAATGTTTTAATAAAACATTTTTGTCAAAGTCTTCCGCAAACGTCTCCTCTTCCACACAATCATCCAATTTATGCCCACTATATGAGCACTATATGAGCATTATATGAGCATGGTTGTCCATTCAATCTATAATCAATGGTAAAGTAGCTATAATTGGCCAAAAACGGCAATTATTTGAACTGGTGGTGATTCCCTCATATTTCAATATATGGCTTAAATTTTATTTATTTCGATAATAATTACATTAATTAAAGACTAATACTATTGACTAACACTTAAAACAGTTGTAATGTTTGGTCTAAACCATTATCTGTTGTCTTATTCTTCTATTCATTCTTATAGGGCGGGGGAAGAATGAGGTCAAGAGTGTTAACGAGGTATGCAATGGTGACCACGAAGTAGATGGTAGAGACGGCCAACTGTTTGTTGTATTTGGATTGCAGTGTATTGTAGGCCTCCTTCCAGTCTCCCGACGGTTTCAAAGCCTCGTCCATATGTCCCGTTCGGAACTTCATGTACTTCTCGGGGACGTGAGTCTCGTGTGACCGACGAACTAATGACCGCATAATTTGGCCGCGAGTTTGGCTCAAAATAATTTTAGTCAACATTTTAGTCAATGTTTATCTTAAAATCGAAACTATGGCTGAAATGTGAAATCAAATGATTTCCACTTAAATCACACAAAGAGTGACATCTTTTGACATATTTCTCATCCATTCAATGCCACAAATTATGTCACAAATATTAACCCCGAATAGGGATTGGAATCAGTGTTGAGGTGAGGGCTGTCATAGTAATGCATTTTCTATTTGTAGTGTAATACTCCTGTGTTGTGCACAAAAGTCAACATAAAGGGAAAGTGAAGTAATCATTACTGTAATGTCGGCTCACGTGCTTAACACAGGAGTGCTTTACCCCTGAAAACAAACACTCTGTACGTGGAGTGCATTAAATCTGATTGAAATAATATATATAAAATGACATCATTTCTGTATATCATTTCCCCCTTTAGTACTCCAATCAAAATGTCAACAAATGTGACCCCATCCATAGGCGTGGTTTATGACCATAACAATAAATGACGTCACTTTTATCGACGTCAACTCTGTATCGAAGAAATTATCATAATTATAATAATATTATTATGGTTTATAAATGAGTTTAGAAATCGCTAATATAATTAAATTTGAGTCCATTTCATGATTATATAAAGCAATGCATAAAATGCCAAACATATGAGTCACTTGATATGACTCTCTCCTGTGTTAGTTATCTCTTTTAGTCAGAATTAGTTTCCTGTTCAAATTTGAACAGGATATCTTTATAGACAATAAATTAATGAGGATATTGAGGCAATAAATTTGTCAAATTGAGTGAAATGTTGACACATTTGTCCAGATTATAGTCAAAAAAAGCAAATTCTTATCCATGATTTCAAACAATTTTATTAATTGAATACAAACTTAAGAATAAAATAAATGAGAAGAAAATATATTAAGAGTTTAGACAATCAATAAAATCTCATAATTGACTCAAAAAATAGTAAACTTTTAATCAATGACTAGAATTCAAGAACTGAAATATCGGTAGGGATTGAGTTCGGGGTTTCGATAACCGCGGAATTTAAATGCCAACCAAACAGCTATTAACTGAAATAATGTCCAAACAATATATTATAAATAAGTACTGAATTGGGTTTAAATTAAATCACAAAATGGATTAAATTGAGAGGAGTTTAGCGATTAGTTGGGAAAAGATAACAATTGGGGGAAAGAACTGAATGGTTATTGAAGTGATCCGAAGTTACTGTCAAACAGTTAGTAAACAGTTTAAGACATTCAACAATTAGATCAGAGAAAAGCACTCGGATCTGCTCGAGGATTTTTCTGGTTTCTATAACGAACTGTTAGCCAAACACCGATAAACTATTAGTAGAACAGAATAAACAAACAGTTAATCCAATATTGTTTTGATTTAAACCAATCACAACAACAATAAATAGACTCAATGAGGACATACCTCTGTAAAACTGAAGAACATTCCAACCCAACCTACAGAGAATTAATTCAATGGAATGAGCATGTTCACATTAATATTGTTAATCAAACCTGAAATTTCTAACGCATTAGCGATGGCTTTCTTGATCTCAGGGCCACAGACCTCACAGTGTGCGGAACAGTCGGCAAAATTTAAACAACACTTGACCTGAGGACAGAATATTAAATAAAAAGAATCATTGGATTCAAATAGAGCTCACATTCGGACAGTCAGTTCTATTGAAGGGGTGGACACCTCTTACGAAACCGCAACAATTGAAGTACTTCTGAGCACTTTGTCGGGTCTGAATGGGAACGTTATCCCAACCCTTTTTGGCCAACTCTATCTGTTGATCGGCGCCGAACGCAAGACAAGCGCAGGCAATACTGAATTGTACGACGAATAGAATGAACAAGATCACCATATACTGCAAACATACCACTCATTACTCAATTATCTATTGTTTGTGTAATACTTACAAAAAAGAGGAGAACCTGATGGTGCTTACGGGCCCCCACCAGACCCAAGAGGGAGAGGATAAAAAGAAATACACCGCAAGCGATAATACCACCGACTATTGCGATGCTGGTCACCTGATTGGCGGCCTGACCATAAGCAGCCACTCCTATCAGTATGAATGACACCACCTTTTGATAGACAATTAAATTAGTCATTTGAATGAAGAGCTAATTTGGGAATACATACGATATAAAGAATATTGAGTGCTGTCAACGCATTCTTAGTACACGTAAACCCCCCGCACATTATGACTACTCTTTGGAACTAATGGTCAATCACTTGGAATCGGCTTCTCTTCAATTGAATGCAATTTTTTGTATAATTTCCAAATCAAAACATTGAGTGAACTTTGGTTTTGAGATAATCTCTCGATTTGATCGACTATTAGTCAAATTGAAAACTCATTCAAAAATATAGGAATCAATCGAATAACAGATGTTTGTAATGATGTCGAGAACAAGAAAAAAGAGATAATTGGAGAAGAATTAGAACCAGAGGTACGACAGCTGTTAGTGGAGAGAAACAGCGCTGTTATTCCCAAATATACTATTTATTATGTCTTTGATGTTGTAGTCACTCAGAATCGTTGGTATCTATGGGTGGAGTACTTCACTTCAGATAAGACACACTATTTTATCGATCGTCTGAGTGGGACATCACATAGAGATCCGCACATCTCTTGTATATTGTGGTGAATGTGATGTAAATCGAATTGTGAGCGACATTTGTATCGGTCTCGTAATGCTGTGGAAGACCAGCAAAAGGCTGGGCTTTACTCTCAACACCAATCTTATAACAAGTGTCTAAACCAAACTCATACGTCTCTCAATAGGGATGGGCTGCTGATCAGCTCAACCTCACCGATCAGAATCTCTCAGTTTATTACAGTGTCTCTCATTATATGTACAAACAGTTCATATTTGCTATTATATGATAAGAGTCGACACAAACATCAATAACTCGTGCCATCAAAACATGACATTTACTACCGACTACTCGAACACCAATTCAGTCAAATTCTGGTCAAACAAAAAGTGCAAAAAAGAGCTCAAGAATAATGAAAAAGTGTTTGTGAAGTGATTTCAATGATTATGTGTCAAAATGTGTCAAAAGATTCCTATTATTATAGACTCTGTTATTCAGTGATTCTCTCATTCAGTGATTGAGTCAATGAGAGGCGTATTTGTGAGGAACGTTAACCTGATATCCAGTCAACTTTACCTCATTTACATTCATTTGCAGCAAAACTACGCTTTCACTCATAATTTACTTTTGTTTATATGAATCAAGACTTTAGTAATTTGTGTCATATCTGACAAAACTTTGAGTCAAAATAATGAGTACTTTGAATATTGTTTGTTGTAATCGATGTTCAGTTATATTCAAACTCATCCTCTCTATGATTGGAACCCTCTCTGGAATATCAATATTCCTGGTCTTTCTCCTCTATTACCATAACTATAACGCTGCTGTTTGGGGGTTTATCACAGGTTTGTATTCACCCAAATAAACAAGGGCTAATTATTATAAACTAAATCATTTAATAAAATTGTTTTACGATTCTCTGAGAAATGATAATATTGTTTGCATTTTAGGAATATTTTCCTTTTGTGTGTTTCATCTGAATTACTTGTATCTGAAGAATAAGATCGACGAGTGGTACGATCCGGAAGCGCTCGAGAATCTCAAACTATTGGGTCTAATAGTTCTGTTGAGTTCTTTGGTGGCCTTTGGGGTCTATGTCTCACTATTTATAACCAGAAAACAAAGTTAGTATCGATTTGTTTGTTAATTGAGTTAATGTGTGGAAAGTCTACTAATTGTTTGATTAATCGATTGACAGATATGTTTGAAATGAGTCGTTTCAGTTACTTTCCGGCCTCTGTCTTCTCAGCCCTTTCCTTCAAGTCAGGGCTTCTACTCTTCGCAACGGCCAGACATTACAAGAAATATGTGATTCTCTGTAATCCGCAATTCATTTACAACATTAGAAAACATCCCGACTCTGAATAGGACTCTGAATAAGACTCTGAATAAAAATCCAAAATATGTCCAAATTATTAGAATTGCGTTTGAAGTGAATATACGCTTAAGTATTGATTATAACAATTGTGGCAAACATTTGACAAATTGTTTTCTTAAGCGATCGATATTTGGATCAAAACTGAAGTGAAATGTTTAACTTAAGTCTCAATATTTGCTCAAATTATTGATTCAATTGAAGAACTTTTTCAATAAATTCATTAGTTTTCTACAAATGGTTTGTGAGACTAAAAAATTCCTAAAATTATATTGAATTTTATAGATGTTTGTAATCAATAGTACCTGAAATGGAAAGCATTCCACTAATTGTAAAAAATATTTTATTATTCATTTCTTCCATAACTTCTTTAATTGCAACTAAACTTCTGTTCCGTTTATATTCAAAATGTTTTATAATTAGTTATTTTGACCATTAGTTTAACGTTTGTTTTTGTCTATTTTATGTCACATTTTATTGATTTGTTGCTAATTTAAGTACAAATTAACGATTCATTGCTTATATTTGTGTGAAATATTGGAAATGAAGTGAAACTTATAGCATATGTTCTTAAAGTCTATTCAATTGATTATAATAAATAAGCTTGTTAAGTTAGTATTTTAATATAAACTACCATCAGTTTATTAGATGATATAATAATAAAACTGATCATTACATTCAACACATCAATCATTTCTTTCCTCGTTAATCATCATTTGATTGATACAAGGTAAGTTTATATAACCATTTATCATTATTAATAAACTAGGTGATTACTGTAACAGTTTCAAGTGTCAGATTGATCTGAATGTTATATAGAAGATGCTTTCATTTAATCACTTTGTCAATAATAGGGGACAATTACATATGTATTAACCAAGCTTATTATTTATTGAGCTTGCTAACTTGATTGGAATTTTGCATTTAACATCTGTGAATGCATAAGTAAAATGTTGAAAATGTGATTGAAGGCTGAGCTATATTGGGTTAACAATTTTGTGGCAATATTATTGGCCTAAATGAACATGATCATTTTCGAATTTCGAATGAGACATATTATGCCGTAATTATTGGTTGTTTGCAATAAATGTAAATATTATGAAATGCGTGGCATTTGTTGGCATTATTTGAGCCGTTAATGAGCTCTCATTTAATTGATTTAAATGACAATTAATGCTATAAAATATGAGTGAAAGTAATCTTCCGATTGATATTCACACAAACAAATTGCTCGGTAATTGTCTTCCCTTTGACTTTCAACTAAATACTCAGATATCTAACAAAATATTGTTTTGAAAGACTGGTTAATAAGTCGTCGACACTGTCCTAAAGACTGGCAAAACTCTTTGACACCGATTCGCAGCAAAATCAAAAATGCCATTCAGGATATGCCTCCCAATCCTCA
>JAQIWF010001572.1:0-11522 GCA_034694965.1 Ceratozetes gracilis | reverse complement strand
CAAGGAGTACTATCAAGTTATATTGTCAATCTAAGTGATTTTCTAAGTTTGTATTTACCACTGTGCTCACAAGTGGCACAAACCCTACAATAGAGACCGGTGACTTTTTGCATCACCCTGTATAATTACCAGGGTAACGTGAGGCAATATATAATTTTAAATTATATTTCCAAGCATTGAAATTTTGTATTTTATCAGTTTAAAATTACATTTTGGGTGCAAATTTTAGCAAAGTTTTGACAATTAAAAAGGTAATTCATTATTTAACATATTTAATTTAAAACTATTATAAATTTTAATAATAACTAATGTGATAGAAAATTTTCTGGCATTTTAGTAGAGAATTTTATATAATTAAAAAATAAAATTTTTATTCACTTTTACCGGCATGCAGGTATAACCCGAGGTATACCGGCAGTATCCCAATCTCAGTTTATACCAACATGCAGCTAATTACGCGGGAATGTTGTAATCTTTTCTAAATCATTTATAAATTTACTGTTTTTACAAAGTGCTTAATGTTTAGTCAGTTTTTAATATTTAGTTAGATTAAGATTTGATAAGAGTATTAATTTGTTAAACATTTCAATTTCAAACGCACTTTTATGTCAATGACTGTACGACGTTGTTAAGAAAGTTAAATATTATAAGAGGAAAATATTATTTCATATTAAAAAAATCCAAGGGTGATTACAAATGGCGTCTATTCAACAAACTCCTATCCCACTGTAACATCAAATTTTTTTAAATATCTCCCCTTGGATTTAGAAATATGAAATATTCTCCTTGTCTTCCTACAATTTTTTTCAAATATTTTTGCAATTTTGCTGACAAGTACAGTATAATTCCCCAGTTGTTATGTCCAAGGTAGACCAAAATTATCTAACAATAGGGGAATCTAACAACTGGGAAACAATTTTAGCATTGTTTCTATGGGGGAGTT
The DNA here is from genome assembly GCA_034694965.1 of Ceratozetes gracilis. NCBI lineage: Eukaryota > Metazoa > Arthropoda > Arachnida > Sarcoptiformes > Ceratozetidae > Ceratozetes > Ceratozetes gracilis. The sequence goes on along the minus strand of JAQIWF010001572.1, from coordinate 10,579 downwards.
ATTTTACGGTTATCAAAAATTATCTAAAAATAGAGAAATCTAACAACAGGGGAATCAACAACTGGGGAATTATACTGTATATACTAAATCTGTTGACACACTAACTACATAATGTAATATTGGTCTAAAAACAATACAAATGCAGTAAGCTTTTCTATATACCCCTCCCCCCTCTCCCCTCTAGATCTCGGCTAGGATATTGACAATTTATTCTTTCTAGAATCAAACCCAACCACTCCAAGAATAGTGGGGCCTTGATTATTCCTTAATAAAGGATAAAATTAAATTAACCCATTTTTAATTTTAAAGAGAATCCCAATTATACAATGTACAGATATTAACACAAAAGTGTGTTTGTAATTGAGTAAGATTACTAAATGTAAATTCTAATCATCTCTGCATTTACTTTTCGTTTTCACAAAGTGTTCAATGTTTTTGACATTTAATCAGTTTTAAATATGTAAATCATTGATAAGTAATTAAAATTAGTAATCTTACTCAATTACAAACACACTTTTGTGTTAATATCTGTACAAAGGTTCATTTGAATCAATAAAATAATAAAAATATTTTTATTACTACTAAATAACTTGCAAATAATGACTGGAATTGTATAGAAAGCCATTAATTTAGTGGTTATTTGATTGGAAGAACATTTTGAAAGTAACACGATTTGAATTCTCGGCTTTAATATTTGAGAAGGAATTAGAGTCGGGTAAAGATTGAGGAATTCGGGGCTCCATTACGTCTGCCGGCGGCCGCGCGAAATAGGGTTCGGCAGAAATACCACTTGTGGTTAGACTCGTCTTTTTCCAAAAATTACGATCAGGAGGTCTACAGCCATATCCCTCTTTGCAGAACTCACGCGCAAACGCTTTTATAAAACCATAACCTTTCAATCAAATGAAAGAAATTATAATTTGATAAAATTCAAAGTTATACCTCTCTCATGAGATTGATTGCCATCATGGTCATACCCATAGTCTATGCCATAACCATGTCCAAAGTATTTCCACGGTCCTGATATTATTGATCAACAATTGTTGAGCATGCTTAAATATGGTGACAGATGAGTGCAATGGTTTAGACTTTACCTCTTCCATACCAGTGGATGGGATCATGATAAGCTCTGTGGTCATATATTTTGACCTGAACTTTGGCACTCATTAAACTCATATTTAATTGACTTATTGTAAGAATGGGTAAAAATGACAAAATATTGAGGAAACACTTGGATTCCATCACTCTTTCAATTGTGTAATAATACTGTAGACAAAAGTGAGTCCCACTCAAGAGTACCCTCTTTTCCACGAACAACAACAACAGGTATTAAAAGTGATTTAATGTAAAATAAAAGTTTGTTAAATGAGAGCGATTCAGATAAACTACAAACACAATGACATAATTGAAAGCATAACTTTCACATCAGGGAGGGGTCACTCCATTGAGAAGGATATGATTTAAAACTCGATTTATATTTTATTAATATTTAACCACAAATTCAATAGAAATTAATTTCTCTCATATTTCAAAAGGATTTTTATTCATTTAACTAAACAGTACTGTTGATGGTTACTTGGCTAGATCAATTTCAGAGATTCCTTGAACGCCTTCGCTCGTGGCTATAATCCATTCAAAGGTTTATCTCTATTGAGATGTTAAGTCGCGATAATATTGAATAACAGTTTCACTGATCGAAACGATTATTTAATTGATAAAATAATTGAATTGTAGGTGAATTATAATTTGAAACTTGGCATAAAACAGGTGTTTATTTTGCAATATTTTTCAATTGAATAGTTTGGACATAAACTTAATCAAAATGTTTGGTTGAAAATCATTATTCATTACATTTTAGTTATTCTCGAGTTTAACGAAATTGAGACCAAATTACAAATACAATAATTGACAACAAACGGTGCCCTAAATAATGTTATTCCCGCCCTCCAGTTCCTTGTCTTTTCAGTCACTCCTAATTAACAACAATTACTGATCTAAAATATCAATATGAAATAGTCAAGCATGGTCAAAATAGTCTTATTATTTCTATTGAAATTCAATAATTTAATAAAAGAAGAATATATTGAAAAAAATTAGTATATAGTCAGAGATGTCTATAGGAATACCTCATCAGTTCTGAGATTTGCCAAAATATCCCCAAGGTTTTGAAAATCTTAACATTACGTCTGAGGAAAAGCATTTGGTTTATCGCGTTTTTAAAATTCCAAAGGAGGGTATTTTCAAACCTGATCCTGAAAGTCGAGTTGGATATAAAGTTTGCCCATGTTAAGGTCTATAGATTTACTTTTTGCATGTAGTTTTGACATAAAGTTAGCCTTAATAGGACAATGCCTTATATCAAAAAAGGCATAACGCTAATGTTATTAGAATTGGTATGGCCAATTTAGTGACCTATCCGCACAATTTTTTAACTTTGTCTCTCACTAATATTCAAGACAGGGTAGTACCTAGATGATAGCAGGCTTACCTCTGATTTCACCAGAAGGAGTACATAATTAGAATCACATCAATAATAAGTGCTTTTGATAAATAGTATGACATCTGGTGATAGAAAAATTTACTACAAGATAAATAATCAAGCGCAATAATTGAGTCCAAAACCTATATTTCATCTTGGTAATGAAATAATTACAATTATAAACTTATGTAAAACATTTATTAGTTAAATATGAATTGATTGATAATTTTATTCATAATAATCACTCCAAAAACCATCACATGTTTTCATGAAAAGATCAACCAAGGTTGTATTCGATATACTTGGGTTTAGAATTTTAGCCTCTTTAGATTGACTATTGAACTGGGGCCAATTTCCACCAGGCTCACTACAATAAATAGAATGCTCAATTAAGTTCTTTGTAGTATACAAATTGAGATGAATTCATACCCAGTTTTGGCAAAATTAATCCAAAATCCCATTATTTGATGGCTAAATTCAACGTTTAACTTGGAGCTCAGTGTTGTATTGGTGAGAGATAATCCAAAGACAAACTCAATATCAGATGCATGACAAATGCCCATGGTCTCATCACAGCCAAATTCTTGGGCAAATTTCCCTTTATAAGTGAGTACATAAAAATAGGTTTTCCTATTTGGAGCCTTTTCCGCAAAACGTTTAGCGAAATGAAATGTCGGACACTTTATAACAACATCACCGAAGAATTTTCGGAAGGCATTCCTTAGCGCTGTGCTATTTTTATCATCAACTTTATCCAGATAAAATTTCATGATTTTGTCTTTGTCCATATTATGATATATACCACTTACTAAATTAACAAGGGAATCTAATATTTTAACATTTAAGTCACCCTTGAAGATAGAAAGCGCTCTTGTTGAAAGGGTGTCTCCTTCATCGTGGACTACACCAGCAATGAGATCAATATCTATAAAGAGTTATTTTGTTAATAATTTATTACATTAGCCTGTGTTGAGCTAGGGCTGTTAACTTATTGTTAGTTTAGACTTAGTTAAATTTACCCTTGTTAAAATTATCTTTGTCAAACTCCTTTTGGGCTGATTGAGGAAGGAATTCTGTGCCTTCCACAGGAATAATAACGTCAATTGGACCAGGTATAAAATGCTTCGTATCGATCTTTCTTAAACATTCTAACCATTGTTTATCATCCGTACAGTTCACACTTTTTGCCAGTTGTTTCGCTCTAACCAGTGCTTCCTCTTTACTAATCACAGGTCTGTCCTTATTATATAATTGGGCTCCACTTTCCATAATAGCCCTCTTGAAAAGTCCCTTAGAAAGGGGAGATAATATATGTGCGGACACCGACCAACTGCCGGCGCTCTCACCAAAAATCGTGATCAGATTCTTATCGCCGCCAAACAAATGTATATTTTCTCTCACCTGAAGCACAGAATGGTTTTAATTATATCTTAATGTAATTATTAGATAACAAACCCATTTGAGAGCTAACAGCTGATCATAGAGACCAAGATTACCAGGTGTTGAATCATCGCCTCCATAGAGAAAACCTAAATTACCTAATCTATAGTTTGTCGACGCAATCACCACATCATGTGTGGCCAAAACACTGCCATTATAAGCATGGGCAAATATGGAACCGGATGTTAGAGAGCCTCCATGAATCCAAAACATTACGGGTTTTAGTTTTGTAGAGTTTTGATTATCCTCTTTGGGCGACCATATGTTGAGAACCAAACAGTCCTCACTTTGAGGTATATCCCCAACAATTCCATTAGATTTCTGAATACATGAGTTCCTGATTTTTGTCGCATCGATGACACCCTTTGAGTGCAAATCGAGTGATAATTATTTCCAATAATTTAATTCAATACTCACTTCAATGGGTTTGGAAATAGGTTTTGGTTTCGTAAACCTGAGACTCCCGAGCGGTGGCTCAGCATAGGGTATACCCAAAAACTCATTTATACTGTGTTTGAGTACATCTATTGTATGTCCTTTGACTTTACCAGAAGTGGTCTCAACAACGGGTCCATAGGTTGTAACAAAAGTGTTACCGAAAACACAATTCAAATAAACCAAAAGTAAAGTTATTCTAAAAATCATTGTTTTGTCTGACATTCAAAGCAATCAAATGTTTAATGAATTAATTTGTTTAACAATTGTCTTATATATGCATTTTTATCAGTGTATTATCATTATAATTATCAGTGTTATAATTTATCGTTGATTTTATCTAGTACAAATGAGGACATAAACGTTATCATTTCTAAATTAGTACAAAGCTTCCTGTTTGATTTTGATAATGTTTTGTTTGATAGTTTAAACAAAATTATTATCAACTTTTGAATTATTTACTTAAATTGTTATAATGAATGATCTAGATAATTTTATTCATAGTAATCTTTCCAAAAGCCATCACAGGTTTTCTTGAAAATATCAACAAGCACACCATTTGATACATTTGGATTTAGAACTTTTATCTGCTTGGTTTTATTATTGTATTGGGGCCAGTTTGCACCAGGCTCACTAGAAATAGCATCATAATTAAAATTGAAAATTAAATTTAATTATTACCCAGTCTTAGCAAAATTAGTCCAAATTTCCATAATTTGATGGGTGAAATCAATGTTCACTTTGGAGCTCAGGGTTGTATTAATGAGAGGTAATCCAAATACAAACTCGATATCAGATCCATGGCAAATACCCATGGTCTCATCGCAATCATCGAATTCTTGTGCAAATTTGCCCCGGTAAGTCAACTCATAGAAATAGGTCTTCTTATTGGGGGTCTTCTCAGCAAAATGTTTAGCGAACTGATATGTCGGGCACTTCATTGCAATATCACCGAAGAATTCCCAAAAAGCATTCCTCAGAGCACTACTATTTTTGGCATCAACATTATCAAGGTAGAATTTGATTACTTTATCCTTATCCATATTATGGAATATACCTCCTGTTATTGTAACAAGGGAATCGAAGAAACTTTTAGTAAATTCACCCTTGAAAATTTTTAGCACAAGATTAGCCACATTTTGGCCCTCATCGCGAGTTATCCCAGCAATCAGATCAATATCTGTGAGAGATTATCATGTTAACTTAATTAATCAATATTAACAGGCGGTTATATTACCTTTGTTGAAGTTATCTTGGGCAAACGCCTTTTGGGCAGACAATGGAAGAAATTCTGTGCCTTCAACAGGAAACACACTGGGCTCAAGAATGCTCTGGATCAAATGCTTTGGATCTACCTTTCTCAAACATTCTAACCATACCTTATCATCCGTACAGTTTACACCTTTTGCTAGTTGTTTGGCCTTAACCAGTGCTTCCTCTATACTAACCACAGGTCTGTCCTTATTATTAAAAAGAGCTCCACTTTCCATAATAGCCCGCTTGAAAAGGCCTCTCGAAAGGGGAGAGAGTATATGTGCGGATACTGACCAACTCCCGGAGCTCTCACCAAAAATCGTGATCTTATTCTTATCGCCGCCAAATAAATTTTAGCAAAATTATCAGATATTTAATAAAACAAACCCATTTGAGAGCCAAGAGTTGATCATAGAACCCAGGATTACCAGGTGCAGACTCATCACCACCATATAAGAAACCTAGATTACCTAGTCTATAATTAGTTGATGCAATAACCACATCATGCGTGGCTAATACACTGCCGTTATAAGCATGAGCAAATATTGAACCACTGATCATTCCTCCCCCATGAATCCAAAACATTACGGGTTTTAATTTAGTAGAGTTTTGGTTATCCTCTTTTGGTGACCAAATGTTGAGTACTAAACAGTCCTCACTTTGAGGTAAGTCCCCAACTATTCTATCGGGTGATTGAATGCAGGAGTTCTTGATTTTTGTCCCATCGATGAGAACCTTTGAGTGAAAATCGTTTAATAATTACTTCAAATAAATTCAATTCAATACTCACTTCAATGGGTTTGGGAATAGGCTTTGGTTTCGCAAACCTCAGACTCCCGAGCGGTGGCTCAGCATAGGGTATACCCAAAAACTCATTTATACTGTGTTTGAGTACATCTAATGTATGTCCTCTCACTTTACCAGAAGTGGTCTCAACAACGGGTCCATCGGTTGTGACAAAAGTATTACCGAAAACACAATTCAAATAAACCAAAACTAAAGTTATTCTAAAAATCATTGTTTTGTCTGACATTTAAAGCAATCAAATGTATCTTTGATTACAACTTTCCCAACCTTTCTTATATACCTCCCTTTTATTATTAATTCAATTGAACTACAAGACCTTGGTATTCTCAATAGATTGGTTTTCCTACCTTTCCACAAATGATATTTTCATAAATAGATAAAATAATCTGAAAAGTTATTGTTTTGATTGACATTCATAGTAATCAAACTTTAATTGAATCAAATCATTCTCTTATTATTATAAGTTTTCATTATCAACAACTTATCTAGTACAATTGAGTGCACATGAGTACTGATATACATTCTATAGTCTCATAAACCAAGGATCAAATGAATTATTTTGATGTTATTTTTAAAATTCCTATAAATCTATTCAATAATTAAATAAAATTCTTGAAAGTCTTAAAAGAAATCGTTTGATTTGATGATAATCTTATCTCAAAACAAATGGATGACCAAAATCCTGATCAACAACAAGAAGGCGGTGCTCCAGACAATCAGGGGTTTGATCATGGTGCATTGTTCGGAGAAGGAGCTATAGGGTTTGAGGATCATGTATATCCAGAACCACAACCCTATGAACCTCAGTTCATAAAAGTGTTGACTCCCAGGAAAATAACAGAATTGATAACGAGAATCGATAGCCAGCGTCAGGTGAAGGGAGTAGAAGAAGCTCTTAAAAAACTCCGGGAAGCCCCTAAAGTCCTTAGTCCTGTCCCCCTATACCGCGGACCGGCTAAGAAGAAAAAAAGCAAATCACCTAAACCCATAATAGAACCACAATTAGACGTTATACCTGGTGAGATTGAATGGCTTGATGATTTTGGAGCTCCTCCACAATTAGGACCTGACGCTATAAGAAGGATCAGAGAGAAAAGAAGGACTGATATGTTACAATGGCCACCAAGAGTGGATGAAAGTTACGGAATAGACTTCTGTGAGCCTTTCAATCCTGAACAGCCCGGGGGACCACCTCTTGAGCTTAATTATGATGATTACACTCATGAGATGAAGAGGAGTCGCGACTTTGAGGGCAAAGTCCACAGTTCAACAGTCGTGGGCTGGACTTCGTCTTCGGCTCAACTCTTTTTGGTGAACACAACCCATTTGGGAACTACAAGGAGTGAATTCAGAAATATGTCGGACACCATATTTCCTGTTCTCGTGAAGGGATTCCGTAGAGAACCGCTCTCTTATGAGTTGCTCGACAGAGAACTTATAAATCTATATGAATTTGGATCGTATTTGTTCCTGCATAATAAGCCTCATAAGGTTCCCTCAATCCCTGTTGGTATTGTACTCGACGGTCATCCGCCCCCTTCACAGTACAATGTCCTTACATATGGGGCTAACCTTAAAATTAGGATTCTATGGCCGCTATTTAATGAGTTAAAGCAAAACTATTGGAAAGTTCCTGTGAGTGGGGGAAGAGTTGACAGAATTCTGGACAGAGATAGCACTGAATATTGTATTTATGGTATGTATGCGGGCGGACCCTATCAGATAATTGAATGCCCTGATAATCTTATAATACATCGATTTTGTTGGGATCAGCCCAGAAGTATAGCCCCTCAGGATTGGCAGACAACTATGGGATCCTTTAGGTCTGAGACCGACAAACAAAATGGTGCTCAAAGAATTGGTTATTATTGTAGTCGAGAAGCTCTCCTGTTTACCAGAGAGAAATTGATAGTACCAGGGCAGGATAAGTTATTCAGTCTCAGATCTTTGCTCAAAGAGAATACATATGTGATATGTGACGGACAGAACTCATATGCGAGGGGAGAGCTGGTAGTCAAGAATCTCTTATTTGAATCGTCTCCTGAAGAACCGATAGTTGTGATCGTAAGGGAAGGGATATCCCGATTGAATATTAAGGATTTTGAAGGTCAGGCAATACAAAGACAGGCACTATATTACGGCACAGAATTGAATCAGATTCCATTTGTGATCAGTTGGATGCGCTTTCAAAAGGATTTCAACTTAAATGAACAAGGTGAACCACAAATGGGTGATATTCAATATGAACAATTAAATGTCCCACCTCGAGTAGAGATATTACCACCAGCACAAGTAACATTGCCTCAGCCAACTATCACCACATCAGCACCTATACAGACAACTGCTCCAACACAAGTAGGACCAGTATTTAATCCATTTCAAGCAGGTACATCAGCCCCGTTACAGGTGGTGCCAACAGCTCCAATACCACAGACTGAACAAGGGCCACCAAGCTCACCTCAGGCATCTCCTCCAACATCAACTGAGTCTAATTTGCAATACATTATGGATGTGAATGATATCAGGGATCGGTTTTGCAAAAAGATAATACACTCCAGTTTTGTCTTTACCCTGAGCCGAGTGCCCCGAATCAATGAACAACAAAGATGGACAGAACAATGGCATATCTATGTTGGTCTCCGTCCACCTCATGACCCTAAAAACTATATGTATTGGGCGACCATTGATGTTGAATACACAGTTGCTGATGGAACAGTGAACCTACATAGGACAGCCTTCGCACAACCACTCTTTACAGAGAGAACAGTTGAGAACATGCCCAATTGGTGGAATGACAAACAAAATGTTCTTAATAACATTGGTGTTCAAAAGTCGTTAATGAAACTGGTAACCTGGGTCAATCTGATCAATCCAACAGATAAAGCCACGAGGCGTTCAGAAAAGATGGACCAAATTTTTGGAACTACTGCTCCAATACAACCCCCACCACTATTTGAACCTGCTCCGGAAAGTACATCAGCTCCTGCACAGACTTTACCAATAGCTCAGATACCAAGGACACAGGCTAGTTTACCTGAACCAGAACCAATTGGAGCAACTGCTTCAGTGGCAGCTAATCTTCAAACGGAAATGCTTGTGACTGATCTCCCTGATCGTCGGACGTACCATGTAAAGAACATGAACGTTGCCATGAGTCTGGGCCAAGTGCCCAGGATTATTGCACCTAGAACACTTGTGGAACAATGGCATGTCTTTATTAAACCTGCAAAAGATAAGTCTGGAGACCAAATATACTCCTATTGTGCGACTATTGATGTTCAGTACACTGTCTCTGAGGGAACCGATCATACTATCCAACAGATATCAATGTCTCAACCAATCATCCCTATCACTACTAAATTTGAGAAAACGCCCTGGGTCACAGATTTTCAGAGTATCGTTGATATGCCGAAATTTAGAAGTATGGTAGGGCAATTACTAAATAAGAAGAAACTCAAGCGTAACACCAAATGGGATCAAAGACAGCAAATTATCAACGATTCACTCAAATAGGAACACTTCTGCATCAGGAGTGAGGGTATCCTCCAAAGAATAGCCCTTTGAATTGAAAGTATTAATTTTGTGATTGAGTAGAAATTAAAAAATTTATTTTTAAACTAAAATAAAACTAAATTTTTAAAAATTAAAACAAAGTTTCGTAAAAGATTTGGATTTAAAGTTATATAAAAACAAATGTATGACCAAAATCCAGACCAACAACAAGAAGGAGGACCTCCTGGTGTTCCCCACAAAGGAGTTGTCCCACCAAATAGAAAATTTTATACATTCCCTGAAAAGGGCATATGATGAGTAGACTTGGCGTTTGGATGCAAAACAGTATTATGTTCAATTAAGTAACTTTTTGCTTAATTTGTTTACATTTAGTTAGCAGGATCAGAGAGTTATTTATCCTGAATGAGTGAATAACCTAGAATAATTTATTTATTATACATAGTTTATTGTGAATTATTTGGAATTGCATTCCGTTTTGCATCCAAACGCCAAGTCTAATGACGAGGAATTTCAAAAATTAGAAACATGTCCAAGACATAGATAAAACATTGTCTACCGCTTAACACCCATTGAGAATGAATGAGAGATCCGCCGCATATGAAAGAGTCGTTAATCTTCGAGTCTGAGATATTCTTGTAGTGAATTGAGGCG
>JAQIWF010001571.1:0-11523 GCA_034694965.1 Ceratozetes gracilis | reverse complement strand
TGGTTTGAATACACCCAGCGGTTTAAGAGATATTCCCGTTTCCGTAGCCTCCAAACTTTTTGATTCTTCTAATATAAGTTTCTTATCACAGAATAGTGTTTATTGATTGCAATCAAATATGTTCTGTCAGTTTTGCACAAAAATCTCTATTTAATACTCAACTCATCTTTTGCTTTGTGCACCAATTGTCGAGAGGGATCAGCACAACACCACTATCTCATCAACTATACCATCTCCTAATTTACACACTTCAACATTACTAAAACACTCTCTACTAATACAGTTTTAAGCAAGTCAGTTTTAATTGATCATTTTGGCCAACTTTCAGCAAATATAAGTGAATAAAATTTTATATCTCCATAAAATAGAGAAAATATTGACTTTTGGCTAAACTTTTAGGAGAAATGAATTTCCCTGCAATAAAACGGAGCATATCTTCGATTGTCAATAATTTTGATTCAATTATTTGAAATTTATTTTAAAGGAGACATAAAAACAGTTATCTATTATTTATTGCATTAAACTTTCAAAAAGTGATACTTTAAACGGCTTTCAAGAGATTATCTAAAATTGAGTTCAACTTTGATTTATATCGTGGAAAAGGTTCGCAAATAAAAATCGATTTCATCGAAGCAATTATTTTTCTATTTATTCGGTCTATTATTAAATTTTTTGGTCGTCCCTCACTATATATATGGCATTCACTTGAATAGACCTAACCTTCGATCTAACCGTCAATTTTATGCTTCAATTCTGGCAAAAGTGTTTGACTTCCTTTTTATTGATTTCATTTTGTAATAATAATATTTGGATAAGAATTGGCCAAAAAATAATTCGACTTATATTCACATAACTTATATTATATGTCAAAATGTTTACAAATTTTATTTGGATTATCATCAGAATTGAGGGAAAAGATGGCATTTGAAGTGAAAGTTTCAAAACTTCAAACTCGATATAACAGCGATTAGTAAAATCCAATTTTCTTCAAATATCATATCTTTTTCTTAAGATATAATTCAATAGATTTTGTGAACAACTTCTCGACTAAACCCTCGGGTAATCAAAATGACTCATAAATATCTTGACGAGTGGAATGACCATGTTCAAGAGATTGCACAACTTATAGTTTGCAGTAAATTGATAATGTCAATGTATGAAACTTGGACTAGCTCATCAGTATGCGTATTTTGCTCATTAGTGTACTGGCTAACAATCAACAAAATGATGAAATATTAATTATTAGGAAAAATTTCATAACCAGTACTTGTCATTGGGTTGGCTTACAATCAGTTGAGAATATTTTAATAACAAAACCGTATGAATAATATTCATCTTTCGTTTAATTATTGCTATGATATTAACGGATAAATCATTTCTAATATTTTATACGGTTTTGAATTATTTTCTCTGACGTTAAGTAGGCTTTTGACAGAGCATTGACTCACTTTCACGTTATTATAGCTTTTGTGCGGAACAGTAGGCATAAAAAGCTAGTTATCAGCCAATTAGTGGATGAATCCATTACTTTCCAAATATATTATTCATAATTAATATATGAAAATATATGATATCTGAGAACTGAATTCTGATAGCCTTCGAACTCAACCCCAAACCAGAGGACCGAATATAAGGAAAACAAAACTAATTGTAATCATAATTTTTAATTATAATTTCAACCATTTATTCATTCTGTTCGGCAAAACTCTCTTTCAATTATTGTCTGATAAATAGTGTATTCCTTTCTAATTATGGCCAAACATTTTGCCTCCACTTCTAATTGATTGAGAATTTCAGACACATTCTTCCAATACAAGTGATAACTTATTTATCATTCAATTCACTTTTTTGGCCAAACCTTATCAAGTGGTCAGACATCTATGTGTTAATCAGTAGTTTAATACAAAACCTATACATTTTACAACTGACCTCCGATTCTTAAAATTCAATTCTAGTGTTGCTCTCAAAGAATAAACAGAATCTGTATTTCATGTGTTGAGTAAAGCCCTCTATTGCTGAGAGGGTGTAGTAGGAATCGACCTGAAAAATCGATATCTGGTAGAAACGGTAACTGGCTCAACTTACTCATAAGTGAATTATTTGGAAAGCATATTCTTCTTGAGTGGAATACATTTTGAATGCATTTTTGAGTTGATACGAGGCAATAAACCAATTAAGTCAATAAATTGAATAACATTTTGCTTTTGCCTCAATAGTATCGAAATTCAGTCAATTTGGGTGTGCAGTCAATTTCAGGCATTTTATTGTGTTTGGAGAATAGATAGCAAACATACCATACATTAGCCTTACATCGAATATATCATTGATTTGTTATGAATTTTATTTGAGACCAAAACACTTTATCGCATAAATAAAACATTGCAATAGATATGACTCTTCTTTATTGAAGCAATACTTATACTTATGTATGAGAGGAGTAAATGTGCGAATAATAGACAATAATAATAATAAATAAGTTTATCTCAGATATGGTTTATATTGGAGATCAAAACCAAGGAATAGAGCGAACAAACACTCAATATATCCAATATCTCTAAGAATATATATGACAGAAGACATTCCTCGCATTCGTTACTCTATTCCTGCAAACATTGCATTGAAACCGATATTTTGATGGACACGACATATCCCCTGAAGCCCCTATGCATTGAATCCGCTGCCGACAAGTCTATTGAGAGTTTGCTTTTGAAAAAGCGAGTCTTCCGCACATAAATGCTTATGGAATAAGTCATAAGACATTTCTCATTCCATTGAGGATTTCATTTTTAAAATCAACTCCAAATGACAACACAGGACATCAACCCAACTGCTCCTTGTTACTTTAATTAAGTTCATTAACTATAACAAAACATGGCTTTCATTTTACCACAAACTCTAATTTTTTATAGATTTTAATTGAAAAATATTCAAATCATAGCAATAAATGTATAGAAGAGTTGTCCTCAAAGTTATGAGAAAAGTTAAATTTATTAATTTTGACGTTTATTTTATCGCCGGAAGTGTTGTATCATCAAAAGAGTGGCTTAATGTGGACGATATGGACGGCATTGGTCTCTCATATGATTGGCTAATAACTAATATCATTGACTAATCCAACAGATATTGTTCTCAGCATTAGTTCATAAATAGGTTTATTGTTTGTGTTCAACACATATAACATAAGTCTGTGTCCGAGTTATCGATCCCTAAGAAAATGATCATTTGGTTCGACTGATGAGTATATGATCTCTTATTTCTTCTATTAATACTATCGCACAATAACTCATGAGTCGACTTATTTATGGCATCCCCTCTCACTACAAGACTTACAGACTATTATATAATTGGCAGACATTAGTCTCATCGACGCAACCAATTGATGATATTCCTCCAAATCGCTCTCAAATTAACCATTACTCCAGAGAACCATTTTCATCAATTTTATTCAAAACAGGATATATTATCCAAGAGTAGATAATTGGAAGTGCAATCAGGTGTAGGCCTACTTCTCTCAGACTAACAACAAATACTGAATTGTATTTTAGTTGCATTTACTTTGATTTTGTTCTCCAATAATAACAATAATAAGAAAGTTAGTTATATTTCCTCTACTTATTGGTCAATATTTATCCAAATCTACGGATTCAATGCAATACCACTCAATAGAGTAAAGAAATGCATTTCTCTTATTTATGTGCACTTTTGTAGACAATCATTATTATTATAACAAAATATAGTTCTTTAGTGTTAAGTACTGTTGAAATATATGAGTTTCATAGACTCTATTCAATGCTTTTTTAACAAATAATGTTAAAAAATAATCGAAATACTGTCACAACTAGTGTGACCACATAAAAATGAAAGATTTCTTGAGCTTCAATGATATAAATCTGGAGAAATCTTGAGATCTTTGATTTTCTATATACAGTCTTTCCCCGCTTAAGCCAATCCCGCAATAGGTAAAACCCGCAATAAGTCAGACATTTGTAAAGCACCAAACGCTTCTATAAGCTTCATAAATTTCCTCAATATGTAAAACCTTGCAATAGGCCAACGATTTACCTAGCACCAACTGTTGGCCTATTGCGGGGATAAACTGTATATTGTATATCAGGGATGGCCAAGAGGGGTGTGGTCAGTCCAAAAATCCATGTCGAAAATCTAAGTATTTAATATTACAGGTGTACCCCCCTCCTGCCGAGCGAGGCGATGCAAGAAATTTTCGCCGAGCGAAGCGAGATAGCAATTTTTTTGGGTTTTTGGTTAAAAATCTTGATTTTTCCTTTAAAAAAGATGTAAATAACCACTAATCAAAAGTATTATTAGAATAGAGTTTCATAAAAGCAATCTCTTGGTGTTTTTAAAAAGATGCAAGTAGTGGAGTTATGGCACGACAAAATAAATATGTGTTCTGTAATTAAAAGTTAATTATATAAAGGTAAATGATAAAATTATAGGGGGAAAACTACTTCAATATTACTAAAAGTAGAGTAATTTAAATTAAAAATAAATATTATTTGTTACATTTTCTCAGTTTTAATGTTCAATGTATACAATTGACTGTATGGAAGGTTAAAATACCAGATTCTTAGCATTGAACGCATTAAAGGCATAGGACTCAGCAATAAAACAATTATTGTTTCATACAATTTGGTTCCAAACAAATAAGAGGATTGGAATGAGAGTAGGATTTCAGTCGGAGTTGAAAATGTTGAGTACAAAAGTCGAATAGATTTTAATTTCAAGTATTGTTTATAATAAATCAATAAATAATTATAAACACAAGAAATAAGAGCTATTACTCATCCAACAGAATCTTAGTGTTAGAACTGGTAAACTAATAGATTGCAAGCTGATTAACCATGATTATTTTCACCCAAATAGACTAATCATAACTTGGATTCAAAACATTTTTAACTTTTTTTTATTCTTTTTTAAAATGCAAATAAAATTCATAATATATTTGAAAAACAGTTTAAAATACATATCAAACAGACGTAACATTTTTTTGGGAAATTTTTAAGTCATTTTTTGTCTGAATTTATGACAATTCGTAACAAATATAGAAAATAATTGAAAACATTTCGTAAATCTGAAAGAAGTCAGCCCTCAGTCTTGAGTGTTGGACCGACGTCTTTGGGCTGTGCTATCGTCTGATTGTGTGTCAGTAGTGCCGTTCACTTCTGGCTTCTGATAATTGGTACCATTGGCCAGAGTTTTGTTGTGCTGATCCTCTTGTTGTAGTCCTCTATCCTTCTGCTGATTGACGTTCCGGTCAAAGGAATAGAAGCACTGGTGCCTGAAGTTAGTGTAATTCCTGTGCTGATTATTATAGTGGCCATTGTTAGGTCGGTAGCCGTTCCTATTCTTGTTATTTGAGAGCACATTATTTCCATTTCTTGGCTGTTGTCCTGATAGTGGACTGTTGCCCATCTGTGGACTACCACTCGACTGATTATTTGCCCGATTCTGGTTATTACGGTTTGGGTTAAAGTTCCTTCGATTACCTCTATTATTGCCCCGAAAATTATTACCACGATAGTTCACCGGTGACTTTACATAAGGGTTGACCCCCAAAGGCCACGGCATTAGACAACAGTTATTACATTTACTGATAAGTGAATCCCTTTTATCGATCACTTCATCGGTAATCCTTACAATCCGTCCCAAAATGGTTTTACTCTTTCCAACCGTCAATTGGTTGGGACCGACAGCTTTGTCCAACACTGTGAAGGCATAGTCGAAGGCATCCCTAATCTTATCGACATTATACGAGCTTTTGCTGACATTATTCTTCTCATTGAGTGGGTCTTCAATGCAAAGGAGTGACGGCGCGTGTCTTGTGTCGCATCCGTTCTGCATATTAGGCAAGAGTTCACTCTTCTTCGCAAAGACGCCGTCTTTGACTTTGAGACCAACCAATTCATAGTTGAGTTTTCGACCATAGAGTTCAAGGAATCGCATGAGAAGATCCCCCAAATTAGTCTTTGGTTCGACCCCTGTGTTCGCATTTGACTTAAAGAAGTGGACAACCATTAGAACCAATGAATAAGAGCTGAGGCCTCCACTAAACACTTCATTGAAGTCTCGCTGAAGAATGAATTGTTTGATCACAAAAAGCAATTTCATTGCATTTGGGAACTCAATGAGGTATTCCTACAAAATACAAGATTAAGATGTATAAGATTAGAAGAGAGGACAGAATGAGACAAATATATGCTTACGTTCACCAAATTGACACTTTTGACCACTTGAGGCATATTTAAGATAATATTGAGTCTAATGCCAGTGATTCGGTCCGTCATTTTGATGATAGGAACGGATGCCAAAGGAAACGATCGAATCTGATTGGGAAGACATACACCTTCGCGAATAAAGTGTTCCTCCATTTGGACGAGTAGCTCGACCTGAGACACCATATGAGTAGACTGTTGGTCCTTCTGGTGCTTAATTACAACCAAATCTATATCACTGGTCGGCAGAAAAGTGTTGGTCTTGAAGCTACCGAAGCAGTCGACCTGATATTAGATGACACAGACATTAGAAATATAAACCAAAGTAGGAAAGGACTCACCACTGCATCTGACCACAGATTTTCGATCGTTTTTGTGATTCTGACCATCAGTTGTGTTCTAATCATATATTCGGTGGGCTTTGGTCTCATATATTCGTAGAAGTCGTCGATCTCTTGATTGAGTCCATCAATCCCTTCATAAAGAGTGTCCTTTGACTTAAGCCATGGAGTGCCGCTGTGTTTCCCTATCAGGTGCTGATTGTTGTCCAGGTCGTAGATCGAGGCCGGATTGTCTGCTAATTGAATTCGGTATAATTTGGACATAATCTTATGAAAGTTGTCCTCTTCATTGCCACAACTATTGCCGTTACCATTAAATTTGTAGTCCTTCCACAGCTTCAACCAGAGATCGAGCGCTGGACCTCTGTTCTCCGGTTGGAACCAACCTATACTCCGGTTCATCATTTAACAAGTAGTTGTTGACAAGTGGACAGATCAGCACACACTGAGAAAAACATTAATTTCACTGCACACTACTATTTATAGTTATTCAATGACTAGAACTCATCAAAACTATCAGATATACGAATAAATGGAAAGTTATAATCCCTTCGCCAAAAGCATATACATTGACACAGGGATGAGGCTAATTGCACAAGTCATGTCAACTCTAATTGACACTGATAATGTCAAAAAATGCCCTCAAATGTGTTTCATGAGTACTCACTATAAGTGAAATTCTTGATATGACAAAAGTTAAGAACTTTTAGCACTCTTAGCCCCAAAATTTATAGGGGCTCATCATTATGTTCAAGGTACAAGTTTTAGTCAATTCATATCCACACTAATCACCAAATAATGTGCAAAATTTTCCAAAAAAAATAATGTATTTATTGACAAAAGACTTAAATAAATGACAAAAAAGGGATTAAATGTTAACTCAAATATTATTCATACTTTTTATTAGTAATTTTGATTCGTTTACTCCGTTTAGTCGGCGACTCAGGACTGCGGCCGCAGTTAATGAATGCATAGTCCAAACCATTCCCACTCATATCAGATCCAATGTCAGGAAGAACTGTTTCGCCATTACTTTCTTGTTCAGAGTCATCAACTCTTTCATCTTCTTCATGCACTTTACTCTTATCTCCTTTTAAGGCCATACCAGCCCTAAGACAGGCCTGATATCGACAGAAGCGACAGTTATTTCTTGTAAAGGGATTGACTTCACAATTGTTGTCAGAATTAACGCATTCGTTGACAACTGTTTTATTGTTGACAACTTTGCTGAAGAATACTCCGCAGCCATTGCAGGACAGGACCCTAAAGTTGGTACCCTTACAGCTAACGCCACACACTTTGCATACCTTCTTATTTGTCGCGAGCGGTGACTTCAGTGGTTCCATATCTTCCTCTCCATCTGATTCTTCCTTTTCAATGACATGATCTCCAGATTCTTCAGCAGATTTTTCTTCATTTTTAATATGAGAGCCATAAGCCATACCTGCTCTGAGACAGGCCTGGTATCGACAGGAATGACACCACTTCTTAACCATTGGATTGATATCACAATTGTCATCAGAATTAACACATTCTTTGATAATAATTCGTTTTTTGATAACTCGACTGAAGAATATTCCGCAGCCATGGCAGGAGAGGACACCATAATTGTTACCATTTGCCTGACCACCACATACTTGACAGATCTTTGGTGTCTTCAATTTGTTCACTTTTTCTTCTTCGTATTCTTCCTCTTCAAAGACATCTTCAGTTCCATCAACAGATTGTTCTCCATTCTTAACAGCACTCGAATTTAAAGCCATACCAGCTCTGAGACAGGCCTCGTACCGACAGAACCGGCACTTTGTTCTTGTAATGCGAGTGATATGACAACTGTTATCAGAGTTAATGCATTCTTCGACAACAGCTTTATTTTTGGCGATGGCCCAGAAGAAAACGCCGCACCCTTTGCAGGCCTCCACCCCATTATGTCTGCCCTTAGACTTATCGCCACACACTTTGCATACCTTACCATTTGTACTGATAGTAATATCACCATGCATCATCTCTCTTTCTCCGTCGGATTCTTCATCTACAGACTGTTCTTCAGTTTTATGGACAGTTTTATAAGCCATACCCGCTCTAAGACAGGCCTGGTATCGACAGGAGCGACACTTATTTCTTGTAATGGGATTGACTTCACAATTGTTATCAGAGTTCACACAATCTTCAACCGGAGCGCCATTTCTGTTGAATTTGCCAAAGAAATGTCCGCAACCATTGCAGGAGAGGACACCAAAGTGGGTCCGATTACTCTTATCTCCACATACCTGACAAACACGTCTTTTGGTACTACTTTTTGTCTCAATCCTGGCTTTACTTTTGATGATATCCAACGGATCCACTTTGATATTCATTTTAATTGGTGTCAATTCAATGACTGGTCGTGTCTTAAGCGATGAGTATCTCATAATTGGTGTTTCAAACGATGACTTCTTAGTCTTGAGCAGTGATTCTTCGATACGCCATCTGATCAAAACGTCGTCTTCTTTTGCTTCGGAGACCATTTGTTGGTATTGTTTGTGAAGCTCTCGAAGAGCTTCTCTAAGAACCAACTTTTGGCCCAAAAGTATGCCTGAGATTAGGTCCAAATCGATGTCCACTTTTACCGCCAAAAGAGTGTGAATTGAATCAAATCCGTTGTCGACCATAACCTCAACGGTCTTCGGCTGAATGCCCGACACTTGGGATAAGTACTTATAACAAAAACTATTTGTTTTGTCAGAAGACATGACTTCGAAGAAGACAACAAATGATAATAAGTTTTGATTCAAATATTTTGCCTTAAAATGAAAGGAAGTGTTGTTTGCATTCAAAGCAAACAAATGCCGAGAAAACAGTTGTGTTGTGAAAGTCATGTGCTTTTGATTTACAGTCTTTACGTGAACTTTGATCTCATGCTATGATAGGTCTAAAGTCGGGCCAAAGTGACAAACCCTCAGGTTTTTCACTTTCATCACGTTTTTGGTTTTAACTTAATTAGAGTTTACTCGGGAGGAAAGGCATTAAGCCTATGATAGGAAAGAGAGATAAGAGGATAAGTCATATCTTTTTGATTTTATTTTACTAAGACTTTAAGAAGTTTTAGGAACTCCTCAAACATTTCTGCCGCCTTTCCAATGAAATGCAATACATAAACTGGTCCTGTTCATACTATCGAATTGCCATTTATGACTTCAATTTATTAGCGAGCAATAAATGTAAATAACTTCACTATTTATCGTGAAATATTACTATAGATAAGGTATGCCCAAGGTGAGACTTCAGTTCTTTGTATACATAGCTTTATTTTGAGCTGGTAAGTTTTAAATTGTATTACTAATAAATTATCATGCAATGAATTAACAGATTTTTTGGTTTCTAATTCATTGGCATTAATTGTACTTGTTAATTGTCTTTTTAATGAACAGTTTCCTTAATTAATCTTTGCAAAGCTGTCCAAATGAACAAGACTAATTTAACATGATTAGAAATTCGAAGAGCATTTTTGAATCCATTATAAAATTTAAAAAAATGTGGAATAAATGCCAGAGTTTTGTTATTTTTATTCTAGTCTTACATATTTTGGGTAAATTTTTTCGTTGATTTTCTTGATAAACAATTTAAGTAATGTTTAGGAAAATACTCTGCAATTAAGACCGAGAAAGAGTTGAAAGAGTATTTTGAAGTAATGACAACACAACTGGACTCATGTCTTCCCGAACGATATGATCAAAAATGAGAGCCACGCGAACCATAAGTCGAAGCTCAAGGCCATCAAAAAACATATCCAGGATCTGATTAAAAAGAAGACCGCAGTGAAGAAGAAGTGTGATAAACACAACCTAAAAGTTGACCAGTCCTATAAAGAGACAGAGACTTTGAACAAGGATATGTGGCAGACTATGAAAGATGAAACATTAAAGAATCGATATCAATTTTTAAAAATTGTCATGTGAAAAATTCAAAATTAACCACACTAATTTCCGTGATCAATTAATGTTATAATATTTACCCAGTTACTTTTCAAGTATTATAGAGATTACTGTTTGTCTCAAACAATGAATTTTGAAATTCAATGAATAAATTATTTTTGAGAATAGATTTCATTATTTCTAAACCAAAAGCTGTGAAAACAATATTTTTTTGCGAAATTTTTAAATAAATTGAGATTTCATTCAATGAAAATTAATTAATTGGAAATTTACACCAAGTTATCAAAGTCAAGATGAAATTGCTGTTAATCCTATGCCTTGTCACTATTTTTGCTTCAAATGTCCTAGGTAAAATTTACTTCAAGTTATTTCTGTTTAATTTTATTTAAATCTATCTAAAATCCAGGTGAGCAAAAGTACACAAAAGAGCAAGTTGAGGCGGCAATCAAAAAGCTCGTGGACCATGTTGACGGTCATATTAAAGCTATCAACAAAAAAATGAAGGAGGAGAAAGATCCCAAATTGAAAAAGTCTGACGAAGATCTTGTGAAAGGATTAAATAAGTTGAAGGAGAAAAGTGCAGCTGTTCTAGATCAGCTCAAAAAGGGTCAGCTCAATGCTGAGGATGCTATTAAAAAGGTTACAAAATTGTTGAATGAGGATGATAAAATCATGGATGTGTTTGAAAAAGAGCACCCGACAAAATAGATTGGTCTCAATTGTTTACAAACATTATTAATAATTATTTATTTATTACCGATTCAATGTTATAATTAATAAAATTTGTTTTAGATAATTTTGCTGTTTTTTAAATTATAAAATACCTAGGTTAAATCTAAGAACATGACTCGATAGTGATTATCAAAACAAATTCAACTGTATAACTATGGACGGTTTGTTATAGGTCAATGTTCTAGGACTAGTAGTAAAATATATTATTAATATAACTTCAAATTTAGCAGGGTTAGCCATAGGGGGGTTTTGCCGGAATACCCCCCTGAGGTTTGAGATTTGCCAACCCCCCCCCCCTGAGGC
>JAQIWF010001570.1:0-11525 GCA_034694965.1 Ceratozetes gracilis | reverse complement strand
TGCAAATAATCAAATATGTAATTTGTATCCTGCAATTTATATATAAATATAAATATATCGTGCATATTCTTATTCTTCTTTACAATTGACTAATGAATTAGAATCACATAGAAAACGTGCACTCATTTATCTTGGTAAACATTTATCTAGTATGAATCAATAACTGATTAATTATATAATTTTTCCCATTATTATCATGGAATGAAAAGTTAACAAAACTGAAGGTTAAACGAAAAGTCAAATGATTTGATAGCGTTTTCATCATTCACTTGAGATTCTCAATATCTGTTTGCCTCCAGTTTTTGATCGATTAGTGTTTGCTTTTGTTCTGTCGGTTAGATTAGAGACTCATTCAATGAAAATATCGATCCCTTCACTAATTTTAATATAAATTAAATATTTAATAAAAAATAAATTGACTCAAAATCAGTTTTGGCTCCAATTTATGTCTCAATGCTTTCTATAATGTCAGGAATGGACTTATTTTTATCGTCACATAAATTGACTTGAGATCCATAAATGGACTGAAAAGGCATTACCCGTGCGATGGAAGGCATTATTTTCGACTTTGTGTTATCTAAATTAGCAAACAATTAACTATTGATTAGAGACTACTATTGATTGCAGACAAACCTAACATTAATTTTGTCTTGTTTTTGGCAAAAAGCACTTTCAAAGAGTCTTTTCGCTGACGTATTGAAACTTATCGCTAATATCTTGAGGCAAAAACGAGAATATAATTCCAATTCACAAAATTTCACTTTCTTTTTGTATTGAAGTAATTGCTTTAATCATTTTTTGCTCGACAAGACTTATAATTGTATTCTAATGGCAATACATCACATCATATGCTTTACATTCGAGTAAACCTCATATTTTCACTCAAATTTGTTGAAGTGTTTGGCTTTGAATTAAATTTGAAAACACGATTGAATTCATTGGTTTGAGTAAACTATAGTCTAATCAATCATTAATATAATAGTGCGATACGGGCTCAGCACAGGATTGATGGAAATGTGCATAAATGTGATTAACACATGATGTGGAGGCAGAGAGACCCTCATAAGTACATATTGGGTGACACATCAATCAAATCGATTCCGATGAATAGCCCGTATAGTGTTTGGCAGTATCTTTAAAATTGTTGACTCGATCGCCACTTTGATGGCAACCCATAAATGCTATAATCTATTAATGCATATAAATGTATATATCATTGCATTAATCAATCAAACATTAAGAGTGGAGTTAATCTGATGATGTGCTCCACAACTTCACACAATTCAAACAAAGATTGTTGGAAGTGCTCTCTGATTGCATAAACTCAAGGTAAACATTGGAGGAAATGGACTTAACATGTTTTACATCCTAAGAAAATGCTTTTGTGGGCGTTTTGTTTTACATATTCGACACAATACATGTCCACATAATCCGATAGCCTTTGCCAACACTATCTCTCCATTTGTTTTACGAATCAATTCAAACATTTATTTATACACAAAAGTTGATGCTTTCGGTAAAGACAGTACTAAGACTTGGTTAACTCATTGAGATAAGCAAGGTTGATATATATCTCTTGATTTAATTAATGATAACTCGACTAAAGATTACATCGATATGAATACAATTTGATTCAATAAATAGTAATCATTGAGAGATGACATCTAAATTTGCGCAATATTTGAATCGTAAACACTTATAATGAATGGGATATCATATAAATTGAATGACTCTTTGCATAAACTTTGGGTTATAACCGAAAGTGGATTAAAGAGTGGCGTAAAGACTACATTATTAAAGGCATATCTACTAATTTAGACTACACTCAACTAATGATTAATAATTCATTCTGTGTTCCCACAATCAGACGGGATTTTCAACTCTGGGGACAATTTCTATTGAATGTGACAACCATTCGGAGGTCTCTCTCTAATTATTATATTCAACAAATGAAAACTTATCACTTCATACATATTAATATCCAATGAAACAAACGTAGGGGAGAGGGAGAGAGAGAGAGAGAGATTACGATTGCTAATCAATGCGTAATTAAGGCCGGGTATGTTTGAGTGTATGGTCAAAAGCAGGGAATATTTCATTTGATTAGTGGTATGACTGAAATAACGATCAATGATAGCACCAGAACTTAGAGACCAATTTATTTGGAACTCTAAGCAAATATTTTAGTCAAGTGTTGGCAACGACTCAAACCAATAATTCTATGCGAAACTCATTTCTTCCTTATATTCAGTTGTGTTTTATAATTGAAATCAATGAAAGCACTCCACCCATACATCAATTAAAATTGCTTTACAACCAAAAAATGGATTAATTATTGGATTAAAAAGTTTTTTGATTCGCTTTCGAATTAGTATTCAAATGACATAATGTACTCAATCTTTGAGATAAAATTTCAATCTTTGCCCAAATATTTTGTCTTTTTTCAAGAAAAATGATAATTTGAATTCTTATCTACTGATGATTTAGATTTGAGTTTTCCTCGACATTAAATAAGGAACAAATGAAAAATAGATGATTATTATTGCTTTTGTTAACCTTCTAATGAATAATCAGTTGAGAAATACTGTGTTTTATTTAATATTCATAAAAGAAATTCAATAAATGTGTATAAAATCTAAAGTATAAAACATTGGTTAACATCTGCTCTTATTCAACACATTTATCCTTCCATTGAAATAACGTTAAAGAATAAGAATATAATAAAATAAGAAAAGATTTTTAGAAAGAAAGGGATTTTGATTCAAAACTGAAAGCTCGTCACGTAATTTATACGATCAACTAAAAGAAGTCACGAATTGCTTTCTCATTATTGAAATATTATAAGAATAGTCGAGAATTCAGACAAACTGAAAACATAGTTACTCAGAATAGAAATGAGTTTGCTTACCATTCTCTCTCTCTCTCCTTCTCTCTCTCTCTCTCTCGCTCTCTCTCTCTCTCTCTCTCTCTCTCTCTCTTTCCTTCTCCCTCTCTCACTCTCCTCAATGTGATCGATAGTCAGCACTTAAACCATTAAAACAGATTTTTCAGAGCAATCAGTAACTGTTGTCTCAATGAGTTTCATCAGAAGAGCCCAAATTCTTTGCAATTCAAGTCGAGTCAAATGAATGACAAGTCGTGGGGAAAATCTTAATCGAAATTAAATTTTTCCTCACTATTAAAGTATCCAACAAAACAACAAAACAAATATTTAATTTCATTCAATTCATGAGAACCGACTGATGTTTGTTTTGTTTTTGTTTTCTCATTGTTTGCAAAATTAATTAGAATTCATGATTAAGTGATTAAATGATTTATAAACTTTCAAATTATATAAAGTCATCACAACTTCTGTTGAGAACATCATTCGGTGCCTATCTATGAATCATCAATAGCTTCTTGCAAGGTATTCAAATGAAGCCGAGTGTTGCCTATGTTTAACTTCTTTATTGTGTGATCATGCAAGCATTTATCCACTTTTTGCTTAGACTAACAAATATTTTACAAGTCTATTTTTCTTTTTATGCAAATCGATTATCTATTCATATTATTCTTGAGTGACAGAGGATTTGTTCTCACAGAAGTGCAGCTGGCTCATTTTCAATAAGCCATTTATTTTGTTCATATTTTCATAAAAAGCGAGACTTTACTCAATCCTTTCTCTCAAATTCGTGACAAATATTCATATCGTTGTTTGCAAACAATTGTATGTTTAGAGTCGCAAAAAATAAAATAAAATAAATGACAAAACAGTACATGAATTCAAACAAATTTCAATGATTTCGTGACAGTATTTCCCACTATTAGGCGATTTGAAAGTGTATTCCATCGCACAGAATGAAAATTAGTCACAAAACGAGAACAAAAGTCTTGATTCAGTCGTTTATTTATTGGCAATCAATTCGATGTCGATTTTATCCGTTATAAGTGTTGTATTTTTAGTGCTATTTTTAACGCAAACTATTTGTTCGTTTGCTTTCGACACAAACTTTTTATTCATTGATATGAACTACAAAATGAATCCGTAGACCAGAAGCAACTCAATCCGGAACTGTTGTATCCATTCATCTATCTATCGATGGTATGGTTAACGCGTTTGCAATCGTTTCGTATCCCCTGTTGCCAGTCATTCGTCAAAATGCCAGAAACAGACCAATAGTTACCAAATAGAAAATTCACGGCTCAAAACAGATCGAAAGAAAATAAATCTGTTTTTGTCTTGTCTTGGCTTCACTCGACAGTGAAGAACACTTCCCAGCATTTGGTAAATCAAATGAAATTTCTTGAAAACTCTGCTCTATTCTGAAGCACAGTTCAATCACCCTTGCTAAATCTGGCAATTTTGAACCCTTCTATTCTATTCAAATATACAAGACTTACGTAACAACTCCTGAAATCAATTTACTCAAAGATAAAATGAAATTTTCTGAAAACTTTCTCTGAGAAAATTTCTTTTGTCATATTTGTTACCTCGACATCAAAACTGCCTTTCGTTATATCAAATCTTCTTTCCATCCATTTGTGTTTCGCTCCAATCGTTTTCATATTATAACTGAAGTCAGAAAAGAAACGGAGAAAAAAATTATATCTATTTAGCGATCGATATGAATATAAAAATGCATTTATTTCTCAGAATAGCCTTAATAACAGTGTTTTTGTTGCTTTTAATTTTCAAATAATAAGTGTTTTTTGAAAATAAAAGAATATTTAAATGATTATTAGTTATATAATAAGACAATAAGTTTGTCATCCGTTTGGTTCCCTTTTCATAGAAAATGCAATTCTGTTCAATAGATAAGTTTGATTGTTGTTAAGCTCTATTAGAAATAACTGGAATTTTCCCAATTGTCTCAATGTTTTGTGTTTTGTTTTATTTATTACTTTAATTGAAAAGTTTTTGAAATATTTGTCATTCGGAAAGTGGTGTCACTTAAAGAATGCAATCAAAGATGAGATAATGATATATCATTTGTGATCACAACTGAAGGCTATTCTTTGTTTTACTTATGTTATTATAGAATCAACAAAAGAGCACAAGAAGAGGATGGATCTGTCAGTCGGACTCGGCTTTCAATGATTGCCAACTCATTCATCTTGCAATGGCAGCCACACCATTGCTCAGAGAGGACAACAGAATGAAAGGGACCAGCATAAAAAGAGGTAAAACTGGCAAAAGCCATAAATCAGTTAATACATAGAGAGATGAGATGATGGAGTGATGCCGGGAAGTAATAACAGAGCCGACGCTCTATTCTGTCCTTTAAGATAAGTCAACAAAATTAAATTCAGCAAAAATATATTCCACTCTTTTCTTAATGAGTTTTCCTCTGAGCGTTTCCGTCTCATCACTCCGTCCTCTGCCGCACAGATTCCCTTTGAGTCTTTCAAAACTCTTTAAATTTCTTCATTCAAGTATCAAAATAGTTGAGCTCATAGTCGAGCTCATAGTCAAGCGCTCAGTTTGGGTCCTCTGCCAGAGAACTAATGCCATCAAAAAAATGTTTTGATTCAGAGTTTAAATTCTAGCTTTTTATGCCATTCACAGGGAATGGTAGGGAATGGCAACCTTTCAATCTTTTATAAATATATTGACGTTACAAATAAACACAGGATTCACATATGGCTTACAAAACGAGTAAAAAACTAACTTTTCTTTACCGCAAAACTCTCGACAAAATGAAAATGTTGTGAATTTGTGTTCACTTCTATTGGATTCGCTTCTCTTCTCTTTCTCTATCAGAATATTGTTATTGGAATTTGTGTTAAACTAAATTTGTGAACACAATTCTGTTGAGACAGTATTGGCACAGAATAGCACAGAATGAATGGCAGAAAGGACTCATTTGAATAGTTGTGGCACTTCATGCGAGCCGACACACAAATCCTAAATGAAATGCGTGTTCGCTATTCACCAAAAACTGAAGGGTCGGTTCAAAATATATGAAACCCATGTTTTCATAGGAAGCACACTGTCGATGACAGTGACGGCTTGTCATACACTCCGCTATTTTCTGTTAGATTTTACTTTCATTTATATAATATTTTTATTATTGACTGCACTGCGAGTCAATGCATACCAAAGACGTCTGTTTAAGACAAGCAAAAAATGTTAAACAATTATAATTCATATTATACTGAATAGACATGAGTTTGAGTCCAATTTGGGTAAAATGGGACACAGAATGAGTGAAATGGCGTTTCAATTAGCATTACATCAGAGTCGACACTCTGTTGTTATACAAATCTGAATGTTATGTCGGAATAGTTTTTCTCCACAAACTCTTCACTCATTTGGTATCCAACTGTCAAATGCCATCTAATTAGAAGTGATGTCTTCTAAATATTTTTACTCTCAAGTGAAACGGCATATCATTCCTCTCTCTTCCCAATACTAACACTGCTATACATATGTGAAATTCATTTCAAACTTTTTCTATTCATTAAAACTTTCGCTTCAATTATATGTTTTATTTTGAGCCCAAAAATATTTTCTTTTCCAATATTTAGACTCATATATAGATTCAAGTGATGACAAAAAATTATTTCAAACATTTGTCATAAATTTCCTCAAATGATAATAATTGAACAAGTACTCTAATGATGTGTGTGTGTGTGTGTGTGTGAGGGGGAGGGAGATTTTAAATATTAAAAATGATCGAAAAATCGAAACTCAGTTCATATGTGAAATCATTTATTTATGAAAAACATTTTGAAATTTTAAGGAATGAAATAGCTATTAAATGACCTCAACATTCACTGTAGAATAAATGTTTATTTGCTAATCGATGACAATCTATTGATTAATTAATTAAATGCAAAACTTTTAGTTTATTTATGACTATTCTCTCCTCTGCTCATCAGTTAATCATTTAAGGCTATGGACTCTCATTGATAATCCACTCATAAACTAAATATCTTTTAAACAATTATATCAAATGAGTATAACCCTGGATATGCCATAATATTTGCATTCTATTCTTCGTTACAGTTTCCACAGCAATGAATTTGTTTAGAGTTTCGTTGATTTTTAAATTTTTCTCTTTTTTCGACCAATAAATGTCAGTCTTTGGAAGAAAGGATTGAATAATAGAAACCTAAATAAATGTCAAACAAATAAATTAACATAAAGTATACTTCAATATAACATTTCTATTGTATAAAATTGTATATAATATAAGTTACAGTGTTTTGTCTCTCTTTGTAAGCCAACAGAGATGTCCAACGAAGCCATACCTCATTTACCACTGTATTTGTGTTCGGGTTGTTCTTTGATTCATCAAAGGGTGTTAGCGAGTCCCTAATCACAACAGTTTTTGCTTGATACACATTCAAGATTTCCTTTTTAAGAATATAATTCAATTTTTGGCAAAATCTTAATAATGAAATCCACAATAGAGTTGCAAACCTCTCATATGATGGGCTGTGTTGTGAATATCGCATAAAATTATCTCATTTTTATTCATAAGAAGCCAAAGAATGACTGAAAAGACACACATTTTAATAATATTCAAAAGGAGTTTATTTAATTTGAAAACTTTTCAATTGCATAGAAGTTAATGCTTTCAATATTCATATGATTCAAAACTCAAAGAAAGCTCTCAAATGATTGTCTTGTATTGAGACGAATATATTTCCATAAAATTTCTCGAAAGTGACATAAATTTTGATTAAAACCCAAATATGAGTCAAACGCTTATATTTTTGTAATGAAATTACTTTAATACAAAAGTGTAGGAAAGGAGCGATCGATTGATAGCTTTTTGTGATAGATTTTGATGGAGAATAATGAGTCTTGGTATTTGTTTAGGAGCATTTAATTTATTTATTTTGGCAAAAGCTCTCCGAATAGTATTTTTATTATACAGTCTCTGGTCGTGTTGACTATCTATTGGACTGTCAGTAGGACTGGTAGTGATGTTCATCGTTTGCCAAATAGTATGGATGGCATCGCACGCAATATCTTGTTTTTCACGGTTTCTCTGTCGCCCTGACATTACAAATGAATGCAATTCCTATTTATTTTCTTCTCTTTTTCACTGATCTGGTGAAGTGCTTGAGTTAATGATATAACTGGCCATTGGCTTAAGTGGCGTTTCATCATTACTCCTCTCAATATCCAACTCTTCTTTGGAGTTAAAGTTTCACTCATTCAAAGAAATTCGGATAATGTTATGATTCTAATGGCTTTTATGGACAGAACCCAGGCTTTCATTCTCTCTGTGCCCACATTTTTATTTTTAATTGCAATATTCACTGACTCAGGCTTTTCACTAATGAATTGCATTTTTCATTTGATGCAATCAAATTGGTTTTATCCATAAATCACATCCAATCCATTATCCGATGCCATCTTCTTCTCAGATAATTCTCATTATAAGAATGGATTCATTTTTACAATTTTTCATTATTTCCTTCAATATTCTTAATATATTCAGCATTTATGGCGATCCTCTGCTTTCACTTTATATGTTCCGAAGTTTTGTTTTTTGGTTATAAATAAAATTATATTCAAATCTATTAAATGGACGAAAATAATAAATTAACGAAAAATCTATTCGCAAATTATGCAGACTTTGAATTAATATTCATTTCAATCATTGCTTTACTTCAAAGCCAATGCAATTCAAAGTAATTTTTGTGGCATTAATTAAATGAAACCCAATTGGAAACGAATGCAATTATAAATATATTTTTGAGCCGAATATGAGATTCTGAGCAAAAGTTAGCTCAGAATAAATCTTTGCAAACATTAGTAAATGTATGAGAATTGAAGTGAGAGTCCAATTCCCAGCACTTCTCAATTATAAATCGGTTTGAGTTGAGTTCTAGAAAACCAATATCTCTGATAAAAACCAATAAAGTGTTTCCAATGAAATACTCTTATTATTGAAACACATTTGTAACAAATGTTTAAAATTAGTTTCAATTTATGCTCCAATAGTTATGTTAGAGAGAAGTCAAACATTAAACTTAAACTCAAAGTATTGGTTTTGTAAATCATGTAATGCTTTCCACTCTTTTCGATCTGCAATCGCATCCCTTTCTCGAGATTCTCTAAGATTTGAAGCATCGGTTCCTCAAACTATAATTAAAGACTGGAATTGAATTTGAGTTCCGTTCCGGACTTAAATATATGTAATTAGTTGAAAATAGTAAAGAAGATCCTTTCTATTTATTGAATATATAAATTGAATACTAATTGCATTTATTTGATTCAATGATTTAATATATCTGAAAGTCAAGCCATTATGTAATTCATTGATTCATTCACTTTCGCTCACATCTAAGAAAAAGTTTATTAAACTTTTATCTATGAAAACAATTTTCGCAATTAAGTAACCGAAATACGAATAATAATAATAATATTTAGTTATGAAATAGTAATCTAATGATTAGATCCTCATTCACTGCACATCAAACCCGTTGATAGGGTTTTAATAACTAGAAATTAGTTGTAATTTATTGACAAATAATTTCAAATTTTAAGGTTCAAAATCACAATTACCTCTTTGCACAAAATTAGTCCATTATTTTAGCCATTTGTATACTTATTAAGTTCTCTTTGTTTTATTAGAATCATATTTTTAATATAAATTAAATTTCTAAAATCAAAACTAATTAAATTTGAAGGATATATTTGATAGTTTGTGGTTAAACTTGAAACATGGTCTATTGTGAAATGTGTAAATAGTAGTTTAATTTGTTTGGTGAGTTTGTCTGCAATTGAATTAAAATTTGATGACATTTGTGTTGAAGGAGACAAATGTCTTCCATGTCTTGTGTTTATTATTATTGCTATGAATGAGTCCAATAGAGCCATACTTTTTATGGTGATTATTGAGTAAACCTCAGGCCATAGACACTATCGGAATATCTGATAAATTGTTGGTTCGGACAGACCTCAGGAGAGTCTCAATTCAGTGATTCTGTGTTCTCTCTTTGCGAGAATAATTTGATTGTTTCCGAACCGCTCTTTTAATTATTGTTCACTCGAGACATATATTAACTGAAATTCACTTACAAATAGTTGAGATGTTTTTCGATTCGACAATTCATTTCTCTCCTCTTAATCATAAAATGCAATAAATTTAAAGCAAAAAACATTATTTGATTCAATTATTTGCACTAAAATTGAAATGATTTGTTAAATTGATTACAATTTTGATATTCTCACTCCATTGACATGACTTCTCACAATTGATTGCTTAAAATTCTTTGCTAAGAATAAATTACTTTCTTATGCCATCAAAAGTTCATTTAAAACTTAATTGAATAGAAATCACGTTAAGAAGCGTTAATAACCATTTGCAAGAGCATTTGAGCATTTGCTAAATGAGATACAATAAAAATAATTATTTCTGCTAATGATTTGAATTAATTGTTAAAATAATTTATTACCGAATCATAAATTAAATTCGTATTCAAATTAATTTGAGTTTTCATTTCATTTTATTGCAGAAACGCGTGAATGTAATAAATGAGAGAATATGTGAAGAAATTGATTGCCATATAATCGATACCAACTGTTTGTTTGTCACTTATGATCACAAAAATATCAACCATTATATCTAATAATATACAAAAAGGTGAGCTCAATGTAATCCAGGCTAACATTTCATAATATTGGGAGCATCTGGTCTGCAATAAACTTGAATTATTACAGAGGGTTGCCATAGCACTCATCGATAATTTAGAGCATTTAAACATGAGATATGAACCACAATATGCTAACCAAATACCTAACCAAATGCCTAACCAACCATCCATTTGACCTAAGGGTCAATTATATATATTTTTGATTGATTTTTTGCCAATTGCGAGTCAGTCCTAACCTCTTCCCTCAATCAGATGTTGGTTTCGATGGATTGAGTGATATAAGCGGTAGTCATAGAAAGGAAGGCTTCCTTTACTTTGTTGTGCAAAAAAGTGGTTTTGCGGGCAGTCTTTCGTTTGCTTTCCTATTACTTTACAATCGCTTCCATACCAGTGACTCGTCTTTCACAGAGTTTATAAGCGATTATTATTGTTATTATCACTCCTTTAATACAATTATAATTGAATTTGTATTTAATTTCATACACTTTGAGGAAATCAAAAACCTTAGGCTCACTAAAAGAGTCTCTTATTGTTTGGCAGATATAGAGATAGAGATTCATTGAATCAGAATAACCATTAATAACAATACGTAAGAGAAATGCAGAAATAAGACTATATTTTTGAAAATACATAACTTATTCCCAACTAAAATACATACAGAAATAAATATATAACTTACGAACACAACTCATAACTCATTTGTCATCTCTCTCTCATTCTCTCTCACTCTCCTCTCCCTCTCTCTCGTTTACTCTCTCTCTCTCTCTCACTCACTAATTCTCTCTCAGTCATCCTCCCTCCTCTCTTGCTCTTTTTAGCTCTTATTCTCTCTCATTCTCCTTCTTTCTCATTCTCTCTCTCATTCTCTCTCTCTCTCTCTCTCTCTCTCTCTCTCTCTCTCTCTACTCTCTCTTTACTCTCTGGCACTA
>JAQIWF010001569.1:0-11527 GCA_034694965.1 Ceratozetes gracilis | reverse complement strand
TTATATTAAAATTTTCTGAAGATTACAGTATATGTCAAACATTGTGGACATAAACTTAATTAAGCGAACAATTGATTACATGTTTGCTCATTATGTCATCACTTTCTTTGAAAGTCTTAAGAGACTAACAATAATTTTTGTCGATTTTTATTAAATTTATAGTTTATTTCAATACAAATGGGATTCATTTTATTCTTTGAAATTCAATTTTGAATGTATTAAATATTTAGCATTAAATTGTATATCGATTTAAAGTAAACACTATTCCGACATATTTTGTTTGAAATGAAAAACAAGTTGATATAAGAGTTGACTTTACATGAACTTGTACTCAAAGTTTTTAAACTTGCAAAATATTATATCCTTGCAATTGAAGGTAGATTTGATAAGGAAATTAATGATTTAACTCGCGCCTAATTTATGTTTGTATTTCCCATGAATTGAGTGATTTTGTATCTCTAATATTTAAAACCGTTTGCGATGTTATAGTCTTAAAGATTGAGTGAATTTTTCATTTCTAATATTTCGCATAAATCATAACGAGTCGGGACTTTAAGTGCAGTCGTTTTCACTCCTAAAAGCTTTTACTGTTTATTGCCATTCAAATGCATAATGTTTTGGATGTGTTTGGGAGTGGGTTAGAGATATGGGATAACAGCACTCCCAGTGTTTCCAAAGCAAAGACAAACCCAACAGTGAAACAACAAATACAGTCCAATGAATCTCATATATCGCTTTTGATCAATAAATTTCACTTTCAGTCCTCACTTTGTGAACAAAGAGACAAAAAAGTTGTGACTCAACTGAAGCGAAGAAATAATATTCACAAAACTGAAAAAAATTTGTCTTAAGATTTGCTTTCTTTCACTTCTGTCATGTCTTCGATTCTTTTCATTTTCAATTAATAGGATGAGTACAACACTTAAGCTATGGATTTAAGCCATCGTTCTTTGATTACTTACTTGTCATCTATTTATTGCATTATATGTGAAGAGAAAATCCTCATCTCTTATGCCGTCAATTGTTATATACATTTGACTTTCAGATAACAATTCAATTCTGGCGACGAAAATGTTTTATATTTGATTTGCGCTCAGAGTTTGACAA
Source organism: Ceratozetes gracilis (assembly GCA_034694965.1). Classification (NCBI taxonomy): domain Eukaryota; kingdom Metazoa; phylum Arthropoda; class Arachnida; order Sarcoptiformes; family Ceratozetidae; genus Ceratozetes; species Ceratozetes gracilis. The sequence continues at coordinate 10,420 of JAQIWF010001569.1, read as the reverse complement.
ATAGTTTCGAGTAAATTAAATTAAATTATATTCTAGTCATTCATAAGAATAGTTTTGTTGGAATTTTTATTAACTCCTTCCAAATGAATAACAAATTTAAGATTTCACTCAAGAAGACTCTCTTTTTCAACATTCATTACGAGTGAAACTTCGAGTTTTCAATTTAAGGCTGTTTTCCATAATTCTTGAATTCAATGTCACTTTTTTATTGAAAAAACAAAGATTTTGATCAAAAGAGTATTCAAATAAGTTTTTCATTTCAAATCTTTACTCAAATAAGAGTTAACTTTCAATTCAATGGAATAAAGAATGAATTTATTCAAAATTCTCCTCAAAATGAATAAGAAGTGAGACTTAATCTGAAATCTTTTCACTATTCATTCATTTCTCTCATTCAAGTCAAGAGATTCTTACCATTAATTCGTAAATAAATCCCAAATTCTGTGATTGACTTACAAATAAGAAATAAAATTCTTATAAATAAAGAAATGCTAGAAATTCGTGAAATAGGAATTGCGATCAGAAGAGACCAATTGGTGGACATAAAAGACAAGACTTATTTCATACAATTTTCTTGAGAATAAAGTTGTGGCGCAAAGACTTGACTAATAGATAGCCATAAAAGTGAATCGCATTCTCCAGGCTTTCACTCAAATGGAAATACATTTGGCTTTTATTCGAGCAAATAGTATGGCCTCTGAATAACTGTTCGCCTCTATTATGGACTACGGTTTTACTAAACCAAAAATATTTTATTGTGCTCTCAATCGACAAACAAAGTCTATTATAACGAGTTCTGCGAACATAAGTAGAGAACAAATCTAGTGATCAGACGAAACGTCTCAATAAAGAAGTAGACCAAAGGACTGGGAGGACCGGCTCTCCAAATAAATCATTAAAAACTCAATGAATGTAATAAAAAATAAAATTTTAATCATAAGAACATTGAAATCTCAAGTAATAAGGGATTAAACTTAAAAACTAAATTTCATATAAAACTAACAATTATTTCGCTTAAATCAAAGGCAAAGATTCCGATCAAAACACTTCTTCTGATTCTTCTTTTGGAGATTCAACTTCTGGCGATCTTAGAAACAGATCATCTGGTGTTTCATATGTTTCATTAGTGGCAGCAGGACCATCCTCTATTGGAGATCTAGGAGATTTAGGGTCCATATTCTTGGGTGGAGTGATAGATTTTTGCTCTGCCAATAGCTCTGACAAAAGTGGTTTCCTTTCAATCTTCGACTTCTCCATTTCATACAATGCTTTGAGTTTTTCAATAGTTTTAATCAAATCCATAAAAATATAGACCCCAATGATTGTCAGCAATAATAAGACCACAATTAGAACAAAGAAATATAAGATATAAAACCAGTTGTCATCACTATCTTCACCGTCATCTTCTTCAAGAGACTCCTCCTCCTCCAAGAACTCATTTTTTGCAAGATTTACGCCTTTAGATCCGAATATTTCATCTTCGAGTGGAATCAGTTCCTTATATTCTTCAGATGTTGTTCTAAGAAACTCAGGAAGTAATTGATCCAAATCAGACAAGTAATCACTTGTGTTGTGATACTCTTCCAACGGTAGGTCTAGGGCAATATTACCGCTATTTTGTGAAGAAGAGTTGTCCAGGTAGTCTTGATTTAATATACCATTGATTGACAACAAACACAAAGTCAATATAAAAAACATGTTTTATTCTGAGCTATAAATCGAATTTTCAAATCTAATCAATAGATTGTATGAATGAATGAATGCCATAATAATTTTGAATCGAAAGGCATTGAAAGTCTCGCACTAATACAACAAATGAAATAACTCACAAAAATTGCAATAATTGTAGCATTCATTTGGTTTTCCGGTCAAACAGAGAGCATAACAAGAGAACCGGAATATTCTTAGAGATGGCATCAATTTTATCCCTGGTTTAATGGTTTTATTTTATTTTTATCTAACATTTGGAGCAAAGCCTTTATATGATTGGAGTTCAGGCACTCATTATATTGTGTATGCATTTCACGCAAAGACATCTCATATATTGTAAGAGAAAATCCGTATTATTATAGCATAGAATATACACAAGAAATATATGATATGAATACCAAACTCATAACAAAGACACAGAAGAATAAGGCGGAGAGAGAGAGAGAGAGAGAGAGAGTTATGATTGCAAAGCTAAGGATTGGCCAGTTCTGGGCTGACAGTAACCGAAATCCCAGTGCAGTCATCGATCACTGAGGGTTAGTATATATCCAGGGATTTAAACAATCATCAAAAGCATTACGGAATGACATCATATATGTGTCGTTATCTCTAACTCTGAATCCATATCTGAGGGTCTGATGGACTCGAACTGAGAGATAAATTTCGAGTTAATATTTATTTGAATCAAAAAACTTTATGACTTGAGATGTGATATAAACCCGAAGTGAATGTCCAAAACCGAACCAATAGTTAAGAGCCGACTACTGCCAAAAGGATTATTAAGAGATCCATAACACTAGCAGTTCATTCATTTGCTACAGAAAGGGATACCACTGGCATCAGATGTATGAGAGGCCGCACAGCTATTCCTATTAATCATAATCTATAACATGATTATAGATATAACGGATCAGAAGATACTATCAAAAAATAAAATGAGAAAATGGTTCGTCTCATCAGACCTGAGAGTAAATCCAATTAATGAGGAGTTGATTCCAAATTCAAGTCAGAGCTCACAATCAAAAGCCGTAAAAACAACACAAAATCGCAATTTTTCAGAGAATTTATAGTATATTATAAAATAATATATCTTTTATTGTGAGACAGAAATGAATTGTAAATATAATGACATAAAATTCAGATTCAATATAATTAGTGATTACTAACTGTTATCTAATGGTTGAGTGTTGGGAGAGCTTCACAGTCGTGAAGTTCGTCGGGAAGTCCAGTATTGAGACAATTGAGTTCTGCACCGGAGAGTGGACTTTGATTTGTCTGATATGAGTGTCTCTTCCGTTCTGATGGTTTGACAGCACAGCTATCTGTATGAGAAATGCACGGATTGGGGCGTCGTTCGAGTCCTTAAGCGGGATGACTACCCATCCGTTGGGTTCGCTTAAGTCCATGAGTTCTACTTCTTGTAAGTCATGGAAGTGATTGCCAGCCCTCACGGAAATGCGGTTCGGAGTGTATGACTCATCCAGTTTATAGTCCGCATAAATACACACGTCTTGTATTGTAGTCTTCCGTCGGAACTGTATGTTCACTAAATGTGGTTGAGGTCCGTCCGACTGCCAGTAGGTCTCCAGACAATTGTCACGTAACTGATCCACACCGAAACCTATTCATAAGTAATCATACCATCAATTATATGTCACAATTAGTTTATAATCACATTAATTACAAGATTAGTTAAATAAGTGTCAACAGACCTGGTTTACATGAGGACAATGACCAGACGGCTTGAGTGCCGACCTCTCGCATGAGTCCCATCTTTTCCTCTTTGATTGGATCGCATTCTGGCTTTGATTTCGTGGTATTACTCGTCGACTGATTCGGCATTTCTTTGCCTTTAATTGTGGTCTAAATATACTTTTATTTTGTAATTAAAAGCCAAATAAAATGCGTTTAAAAAACACCTCTTTTTTGTTTACAAACACTGAACCGACACTTAATGCCCGTCAGAGACATCTCTCGACTAAATATACCTAAACTTTGAAACAAATGTAACTCTAGTTTTAATTCGTATTGAATTTAAAATTATCTTAATTACAATTTAAGCTCAATTTTCAATGGTCCACGTTCAATTTCAGTTGCACAGAATCCTTGCTTTATGTTAGATTGAACTTGTTATTAATTTTTAAATCTCTCTGCTAATTGATGGATATTGAAAATAAGATTGTTTACTAGCTTGGTTAAATTACGTATTCCATACAACAGTTATGCAAGATCCAAAATATATTAGTAAACTTAATGATTGAATTCTAAGACTAAGAATTAATGAATTGGAGACTCATTTGCCTTAATTGATAGACTAAAACCTCAAAAGTGTTTAATTGATTGCCGTATAAACGAAAGGACTTCTTATTTGAGTCTTAATTGAAAGACAAAATTGTGACTCAATTATATGACTCTCTTATAATGAGAGCTCTAAAAACAAATCGACTAAAGTTTGTGGACTTCATCTAACTTTTGGTATAACTTCAGTCAGTTATCGATTGGTTGGAAGTGAAGGGAAAGCCGAGTGTGAGTCCAAAACGACCTCAACTGTCAATTCGATACAATTATTCAATTACTTAAAAACTTACTTCACTTCTGTACTACTTTTCTCCTGCTTTTATAGCAAACAATTTGTCGATTTTGTGACAAATTTTACTCTTATTCTTCTCCTCCTTTTGTCCATTAAATTGATTGCTTGTTGAAAGAAAGTTTGGTAATAAAAGAAATGGATAATTAATAAATTGAGCCATCAATTGGCAAATAATTCCAATGCAATTGAGTAACAATTCTAAGAAATGTGAAATATTTCCAAATATTTCAGTAAATGTTTTGAGATTTTCAATGGTTTGAAAGACATTTGAAAACAATTTTAAGAGAAGAAAAGAGAAGTCGTTTTGTTTGACAATTTATACAAATGATTATTGCTTTCAATACTTCCAATCGTTTGTAAAATAGGACATAAAGGAGATAATAGGAAAAGACATTCAAACCATTTCCTTCATTATTCAATTGGCTGTAAAAACTAATGATATCATAATTGAATTGTACACTAATTAAAATACTATGCCTTTAATTAACCTGTTCTGAGCTTGCTTATTGATTATTAGTAAACTTATCATGTGAAATAGTATTATATGCCTCACTTATACACTACTCATTCTATAAGCAAATTTATTTCGTATAAATAGGTTCCGAAATTATATCAAATATATTTGTATTGAATTTAAAGATGAGATGGATATCTATGAATAGCCTTTCAAATAACGGTAATAAATAAATGTGTCTCAGATTTGAGAGTAAAATCTGAAAGTGTTTTCTATTGTTGTTGTTCTGCAGATGTCTTATTCTCACAAAACTTTATTCATATCAATGGCTTTACCCGTCTTTCAAAAAGTTTCCTCCATTTCAATACGATATCCATTCAATAACTCATTCACAGCATATTTTATACCTTAAGAATAAATTTGCAGTTTATTTCTTGTATTCACAATTTATCAAGTATCATCTTGGTCTACATTGCTGTTATATCATATACATATTGATGGTTAGAAAACACTCGAGTTATGAGTTTAAATTAATCAGATAATCATGTATTTTAAATGTGCGTCTATTTTTGTAAATTGAATTGGGGGCCGATCCTGGATGTAGTGCTATTCCAGGCCGACCCATGGAAAAGCTGGAGCACAGCCCCTACACTTATCCGCCCATCAAAAATTAGTTTAATATCTTGAGTGTCTTTGACACTCGTATCAGATATTAAGCTGATAAGAACAGATACTACACTTTGATCTTAGCCAAAAGGCCGAGAAGCGATACCTATGCACTTAGTTTTGAGCCCTGACCTCTCAAACACAAACATTTATTATAACAGCTCTTAAACAACGAATTTGACTATAATTTGATTTTAATTGATGTAATCAACTAAACCATAATAATAACTCATCTAGAACATATTACTCACAAAACTATATAAAAAGCACTATATTTTGTTATAACTTACGAATTAAGAAACTAAAAGCAATGGTTTGCATATAAAGTGCAATGAATTGAATATTTGGTCACTGAATACTCAATCAACTAAACGCTAATTAATGAAATGTATTCAAAGGCCACACAATAGTATGGAAACGCAAAATATTAATCCGATTCAATGAACACATTGCGTGTCGTTTGGCTCGTGTTTAGAGACCCGTCTCTTATTGATTGTGTTTCGCACGAATGGTATGTTCTCTCATTCAGACCACTCACTCGCTTTTCATTCAATATTTATCTTTGAAAAGACTGAAAACCTTCAAAGAATCACTGAATTCTTGTTTTGTGGGAACATATGTAGAATATATTCAGTAACTAATCATTTATTTTTTTCGGGTAAATAATCCATAAGTTATGTGAGAGTCAGCCCTAAAACACAGTTAAGAATATTCTTTGAGAATAAGCCGAGAATTTATTAGAGTGTTAAGGTCATCACTTTTTTTAACCAAAATCATTTCTCTTCTTATTTGGTCAAAAAAAAACTTCAACTCGAAGGATACTTTACTCAATCAACTCTGTAAAGTAGATAGGTGAATCTCTGAGCCTTACATTAAAACATTAAGGCACATTAATTAATTTGAGCAAGCTGCTATTTTCCTTCTAAGATCTATTAGGAAAGATAATTGAGCCTAGAAAATTCTCAAAGGAATAATTGAAATAGGTTAAAACAATAATTAATCTTCTCTTACTAATGATAGTTAGTCGTAGACACAAGTCTTTTATTTTTGACTCTTTGGGCGAATTTGATTAATTAGAATAACTTAATGAGAATTGAGTTTCTTCTCAAAATACCTCAACTCTCGAATGAAAATGACTTAAAAGCAAATTAACAAATATGTGGTCATTAGTCGTCTATTTTGTGAAATGTATGCCATAATAACGAATAGGAAATTGTAGTCTTTGACAATTTGCTGTTAATTGAGCCTTGTTCATTAATAATTCGTGTGCTTCTCTGGTCTCTCTCTCTCTCTCTCCTCATTTTCCCTCTCTCTCTCTCTCTCCTCCCTTTCCCTCTCTCCCTCTCGGAGTTCATTATTTTTAATAACTTTGAAATTAGATCCAAACCCTCGAAGCCTTTTTCGTTTACATAAAGTATTGATTTTCTTAAACAATATACACGTGTTGTGACAAAAAGTGAATTCATGACTGAGAAGAGAACTGAGCAATAAATCCATATCTTTTCATAAATATTAAGTATTGTCTCTCTTTTGTCTATGAATAGAATTTGAGTCTAGTTTTCAGTTTTTTACTTAAATATAATGTATTTTCACTTTTCTTTTATTGAACACAAAATCAAATAAAGACTTCGTTTGTCTATGAATTCAAATACTGTTTTGCAGTCAAAACAAAGCTCTGAAATACACATAAAAGTTATAATTTCATTGAAATTCTAAAAACTTCTATAAATCTATTTTAACTGTAATTTGAATTATAGTTCATTACGTGTTGTCTGATCTGACATTCAATACATGCAAAAGTAATACGTGTTCGGAGTGTTTGCGCAAAATTTCAATTACATTAAATGCTATGAAAATTAAAGTCATAATAGCGGAGAGAAAGCAATGACTTAATGGTCACACGATTTCAAAATGAATAAAATTAATCAAATCGAGTAAAAACTTTTGTCAAAAGTTTTCCCTTTTATTGAATGAGATTTCAATTCAATTAAAAATATAGTTATACTCGAAATGCAAATTATTCTGTGCTTTCGATTCAATTCATTTCAAAAGAGTGTATTCCGGAAACAATTGTCTCGAATTAAGTGAAAAGTTATGAATTTTTAACAAATATCGCTTCAAATTCATTGGGCATATGATTAAGATTTATTAATTAATTAATTATATTCAGAGCACAGTCTTATCCGAGTCTGCAATCTATGAACTTTCAATTCTCAGTGAATTAATGGCTCTTAAGGTCAGAATAATTCCGTTCGAGTCGTTAGTAAATCGAATGTTTCGTTTGATTGCATTGAGTTTTGTTTTTCTCAACTTATTTCGGATTAAAATGTCAACAAAATCGTTAACTCAATGATTGCAATGAATGATAGAGTGGCGGCACAGCATACGGCACAGCATACAAACTCTTTGCCGCAAATCATTCATTCATTCAATTACTGAAGTTTTGTTAATTAAAATATTTGGCCAAACCTTCGATTTAGTAGAAGAAGAGACGGGTCTCTCCTTTTGTTCGGATAATTCCCTTTCTATGAGCTATTCAAACAAAAATTGAATTAATCTTTTGTTTCTCTGATTGAGTCAAACATGTATTGCATTGTATTTCTGCTACGAATGGAAGTATTCCTCAACGAAACGCCGATTAGTTAACTATAGTTGTCATACATTATAGAAATTCTATTAATAACATCTCATTTCGGTTAAAGCTTTTCACTTTTTGATGTATGACTACCCCATGAATAAGGAGAACCATATGTCTTGACTTTATTAATAACTTATTACTCCGTCTATTATTCAGTGAATAAAAGGAATTCATTATCCGATAGCAAGCATTCAATACTCGGCTCTAATATCGGTTGTTCTTCAGCTCAGGTTTTATTACATTAACTTATATTTGAGACAACATTACATAACATTAATCATAACATAATTTTTTATAAAACAAATTCATAAGAATATGATTAACACAATAATGAATAACAATATACAGAATATTCTCTTTCATATACAACAGAAAGCTTTGGCTTAAAAATTGAAAAAATGTCAACAAATGGATGGGAATTGAGATAATCTTTTAAACACTTAAAAGTTATAACAATTTAAATATAAATCATATTTAGAATAAATAACACAAAAAATATTGGTTCAGATAATTAGTAGGACTTTAGAAATATTGTTGTTTTGGCCCATAATTGGTAATAAGAGTTTATTGAATAGAACAGCCGCAGCAGCAGGTCTGGGGGTAGTCGGGTGCGTATACTCTTCTCTCGTAACCATAAACCGAGTACTGTTTGGCTGCCTTTCCTTTCCACAGATAATGAATGGTAGCGATAGGAATGAGACGAACGCGTTGTCTCTAAGAATAACATTCACAGAATGTAACACAAAAGACAACGAATAACGAATGCAAAACCCACTCCTCTTTTCTGATCAATTACTCAAATAGTCATCTAATGATATACACAATCGATAGCATATGTAAAGCATTGAATGCGGAAAACAGTCACAAAAGTAGAAAAATAATACAATTCTAATAGAAATGGCAATACATATAAAGCAGAGCTCTAATGGCTAAAAGATAAACATTGGTACCTGCATCAATAGTTTCTCGCTGGCTAAGTATGAATCTTGATGTGATTTGACGAGTTGTGCACTAGCCTGATTTATTGTGTTGTCTGGAAAGTGATTTATTGGCCACAACTGTATAAATATAACAATCGATCCATAAATTAATCAAAAATATTCATTCGTTGCAATTCTATGCAATATTTGTTCATAATTTCACTCAAATTAATCATTTCCTGCGGAATGTCTAATCATAGCTCAAGTTTTGATAAACATTTATCTACACAACTCTCTGGATTGAATCAATAAGAGAGCACTTACCCGGGGGTGTTCCTCTTCAAAGACCACTTCGCCGGTGACTGCTCTGATCTGGTTGTCAGGCACTGCAGTCGAGGCATTGTCTACAATATAGTCGTCGCAATGGTTTGACCTAAAAGTCATTCATTTCATATAAAATTATATTTTAATTGTTATTATTCTCCAAACGGTTATTAGTTTTATTCCTTTTCTATTTTTTTTAATTCTGTCCCAAAATGATTGCACTCTAAGGACGTGATATGAATTGTTTTTTGAAAACATTGTGTTTCGACTCATACTTCATATTAACTACATTTTTGTGTAAATTAAAAGTCGACTAATATTGTCGATAATCGACTATAATATTGAATATCACACGAAATATATTAAAAGCAAATATTAAATACTGTAATGAACTTAATGTCAGCGAAAGCGGTCACAAAATGAGATAAATTAGTGCTAAATATCTCTTTAAAGAGATTGCATTTGCAGTGAAAATGTTAATGGAATGAGAGATTGCACTCAAATTGACTCAATTCATAATCTAATGTCTACTCTGAGTCCTCTCTTAATGATAGTTGTATTGAATTCATTAATACTAGCATTCAGTCAGTCCTATAATACGTGGATATTATGAGCAAATGTATGGTTACTTCCATTTGATCTGTGGGTCTACTCTGGCGATAAAAATGGTCTCAAACATTGAAATAATGGTCGCTTTGAAATCATTAAAACAAACGATTGGCAAAAGTTCTTACAGTGGACTCCAATTTTCATATGTTTTCGGAAATTAAATTCATTGCACTCTTAAAACAAAGTTATGATCGCAAAGAGTATTGTCTTTGACCAAAAATTGCGAATTTTGTTGTAACGTAATTTGTGAATAGTATTAAATTGTCTTGTTTATCTAAATTGGTTTTAATATAAAGTTTAACTATTAATCTATAATTTGGTGCACTAGTTGAGTGGCTACTATCAATGGATCCTAAGATGTGGTATAATGAAGAGCTTGAGGTCAAAGTAAAGTTTGGAAAATGCATTGAAAAAAAGCCTCATATGAAAAAAGAAATTACAGAAAGTAGTACTTCAAATCTCCCTAGCTCTTTCCATTCGAGACCTATTGGGCTTATATTCACGGGTCT